>JBAMJV010001852.1:0-77467 GCA_037951105.1 Echinarachnius parma
ATACAAATTGTCCTTGTGATTACAATCAAACAATTTAATAACAAAAATAATGTAATCAAAGCATGCATAATGAATGCAGAAATTATACACGTTAATTGTGTTCCAGCGAATGTAATTAATAGACTAAGCTTACATTATTAACTGTAAGGCTCACAGGAATGTTTAGTGAATTGTGCTCAGACTTTCTACAGATGAGTTGATTTCGGTGCTAGATTGTCTTCTCAGTCTACAAAGGACACGTTGACTTCACCAAGGCTTGATAAGATCTGAGGAAACCTCTCCTTTACAAAGCATTCATCAAACTCCCAGGTTAGTTTGCTCAACAGGATGTCAGTCTATTTCCATTTCCAGCCAAAAATACTTGTATAAAATCAATATTAAACAAAATTACAATAACATAGGGGGCGGAGCAAGTAACGTAATTGTATTACCCAATCAGATCATGTCATTATGAACGTTGGTAGGGCTAACGGTGCATGCGCACGAATAATGGTTTCGACAATTATTCCAGCTATCCTTAAAAACATGCCATATCAATGTCATGCCATGCCATGAAACAATAACAAAAGTTACCCCTTAGCTCTGTCATCGTTAGGTATTATGACTTGTTAACGAGTTTATGACGCAAATAATTAATGGTTCACCAAACTGTTAAATGTTTCCATGCACATTTAAAGGATCGATGGAATATTACACAAACAAAAGTATGTTATCAGGTAGCCCTTTAGAAAGGCTTCGCGTCTGAACGACTGAACGACTGAACGCGTGGTGGGGACTATCCGGCGAGCGGCGAAGCTGCGAGCGTTTTTTGGCAAACATGTAGCCTCAGTTGGCTCATGAATATTCATAGCTTGATTTAATAAATTATGCATAGAGGTCAGACGTACATTTAGCTGCGTGCTAGATAGAGCGCATCGCACGTGTGTGTCCATTGAAGTATAACTGTACGTGGTATGTATATATGTCGCGTCGCGGCAATGATGTACGTGATGAACCCGCTTCCTTATTGGCTGGCTTCCTATAGGGTAGAGGAATTTAATACATAACAAAATAAATTCGTTGGAGAGCAACCCACTTGCCAAAAGGCATCTTGGTAGAACGATTCTCTGTCGTAGTCGCGCTCTCCAGTCGTTTCTGCATTAGTGCATACTATAACGCTCAGCTCAGGAGGTGGGAGAGGGGCGTGGTTGGGTTATACATATTCGTTTCTAATGAGAACGAACAAGTTTTGGCTACTAACATAAATTAGAACAGAACTGTTCTATCTCTTGAAGAGATACATAACAACAAAGTTTCTTGACTGGCCCAGTAAAAACACAAAAAATATGTGTCAACAATAACTGGGTCATCACCAATTTTCAATAACAATATGCGGAAGGAGCGAGGCTGTCTTGTTTCGATGGGGAAATACAAGCACAGTCACCCTGACAGCATTACGAAAACAAACATACACATATATCAGTTTCAGTTTTAGTTTCAGTTTGAGTCGATTACACATCCAATAAAATACAACAAGACAAACTTTCAAACAATACCGTCCTACAAAATTGTAAAACATATAACAAGGTTAATGATGTGAATAACCAGACACCGCCACTGACATGTCTGCTTCCCTGTAGTCTAAAGAAAGCAATATAATATTATAAAGACGCTAAATTCACTTTCCAAGAAAAATTATGCAAGTTATGAGTACATTAAAGGGACTTAGTAACATTGTCCAAATCCTCAAAATAAAATTTTAATTCTAGCGGTTCCCTCATACCTTGTTGTATTCGTATTACCAATAAATTCATGGGACAGGTTTCGGTTTTTCAAATTTCCCTTTCGTTACAAAGATATGTACGATCTAAGTATTCAGATAAATCTTACTGTGTACAAAGTGAGTGCAGTGAGTTAGTGACTATCACTTTGCATTTTTGCTCATTACTTGGCCATGCAATGTCCATTTGACTTGAAATTTACACACAATACCCTGTGGACATATGAGATAACAACAATTTACATTGCATCAACCATTCATCACTTTTTGCACATGTCAACAAAGTTAGTAGATCCCTTTAATAAGCTACGTCGCTATGTAGAAATCCAAATTTGTTGAAAATGTACACAATCAAATTTAAAAATGGAACGTTCTATTTTCATATTGTATAGGCATGTGTACAAAGGTGGACAAAGAAAGCTGTTTTCTTGAAAGTTGAAAGTGGATTTAGCGCCTTTTGGCAAACACGTAGCCTCAGTTGACTCATGATTATTCATAGGCTTGATTTAATAAATTATGCATAGTCTCGGGTACACGTACCCGTGAGGTCAGACGTACATTTAGCTGTGTGCTAGAGCATATCGCACGTGTGTGTCTATTGAAGTATAACAGTACTTGGTATGAATGTGCATGTGTGTCGCGTCGCGGCAATGCTGTACGTGATGAACCCCGCTTCCTTATTGGCTGGCTTCCTATAGAGTGGTGAAGTGTGATGTCATAAATGATGTCATAAATATTTTTTTTAGAATTTTCAAATTTGGACTTCATTTTCAGAAAGAGCATAACACATAATGTCCAAATACCAAATATCAAAGGAATAGGTTACATATTGGCTGAGATATGCCCATCCGAATGATTTTTTTGGTCAATGGGCAATCAGTGTCATAGTGCACTGGTTCATAAATTTATGAACCAGTGCACTATAACACTGATTGCCCATTGAAGTAAAATTCACTGAGATGGGCTTATCTCGGCCAATACGTAACCTATTCCTTTGATTTTCGGTATTTGGACATTATTTGTTATGCTTTTCTGAAAATGAAGTCCAAATTTGAAAATTCTAAAAAAGTGTTTTTTATGACGTCATGGCTTCTGTACTCTATAGGGTAGAGGAATTGAATACATAACAAAAGAAATTCTTTGGAGAGCAACCCACTTGCCAAAAGGCATCTTGGTAGAACGATTCTCTGTCGTAGTCGCGCTCTCCAGTCGTTTCTGCAAAGTGCATACTATAACGCTCAGCTCAGGAGGTGGGAGAGGGGCGTGGTTGGGTTATACATATTCGTTTCTAATGAGAACGAACAAGTTTTGGCTACTAACATTAATTTGAACAGAACTGTTCTATCTCTTGAAGAGATACATAACAACAAAGTTTCTTGACTGGCCCAGTAAAAAAAAAGAAGTAGGTGTCATCAATAACTGGGTCATCAACAATTTCCAATAACAATATGCGGAAGGAGCACGTCTTTCTTTTTCGATGGGGAAATACAAGCACAGTCACCCTGACAGCATTACGAAAACAAACATACACATATATCAGTTTCAGTTTTAGTTTAAGTTTGAGTCGATTACACATCCAGTAAAATACAACAAGACAACTTTCAAACAATACCGACCTACAAAAATGTAAAACATATAACAAGGTTAATGATGTGAATAACCAGACACCGCCACTGACATGTCTAGACTGCTTCCTTGTAGTCTACAGAAAGCAATATAATATTATATAGACGCTAAATTCACTTTCCATGAACAATTATGCAAGTTATGAGTACATTAATAAGCTACGTCGCTATGTAGAAATCCAAATTGTTGGACAATTTACACAATCAAATAAAAAAATGGAACGTTCCATTTTCATATTGTATATAAAAAAATGGAACGTTCCATTTTCATATTGTATAGGCATGTGTACAAAGGTGGACAAAGAAAGCTGTTTTCTTGAAAGTTGAAAGTGGATTTAGCGTCGATCCGTTGATTTTAGAGGGGGGGGGGGGGGGGGGGGAGGGGGCAATTCATTATTTGTGAACAATGCTCGCCCCCCCCCCCCCCCCCCCACCCACCCCCAACTGCATTGTGTTTTCCGTACGAATCGACGCCGCTAAAACTTACCCTAACCCTTACCCTACTTTCAGCAACCTGGAAAGTTGAGGAAGCGTCAACCAGGTCAAAGCAAACTGATGTGATAACAAACAAACGAAACCTGGACAGTTGGTGGAAGCTACGCTCAGACATTAATGCAACCTTTGAGGTAAGAAACAAATATTCCATAATATGCTCACACAGGGCCGCTACAGGTTCTAGCGTCACAGCATCATACTTAACTGCAGTGTTGGCAAATGGTCACCAATTCAGGTGAATGTGTGAACAATGGGAAAATTGAGGTGAAATTTGACCTCCCTGGTCACAGTGGTAGGAAAAATCCACATGATATCATCTCCAGTACGGGGGGGGGGGGGGGGGTCACTCTCAAGATGACTGGCTACGCACCCGCGTCCAAAAATCGACCTGATTTAGTTTTGATTTAAAGTGTAGAATAAAGGCAAATACTTTAATTTAACTAACTGTGCCATTCGAACAAAATAATTATAGTGAATAATCACCGTGATAAAGTTAACAAATATACACGCCCTTAGTAACTGACCTGAATCACAGGGAGTAATGTTAGCTTAAATGTTTTTTTAAAGTATGGTCCATGGTGATTATTACTAAAGAAAATATATATGAAATTTAATGAATTTGTGCATAATTGATCTCAACAAACAAGAACAGGCACATCGTGAAAGCAAGTCAACAGAATCACTTGATTGTAATCGAGAGTTTGAATGTTTTGGAACCCCTTGTAGTCAATTATAAAAATGAGCGTCAAATTCGAAAGAGCATACAATTTGAATGACAAAATAAACTTTTTTTTTGTAAAATCGGCCCAGAAACGGCTAATATATAAATCCGATCGGAATAAATCTGGGCCCAAGATTTATTCGATGATTCAAACAAAATTAAACCATGCTTACACTTTTTCAAAAATGTTTATTGTCAAAAGAGGTTTTTAACTAGTGTTGATGCTCTCTTTATTGAATCATTATTTCAATGAAACATCACATGCATTATTTGGTGTTTAAATGGCATTTTTGAATGATAACAGGCTTCTTTCTAGTCGTTTGTAATTTTCTATACCTTTCGAGCATTGTGGAGTTATGACTATAAATTTGTTATGTTATTGTGCAGATGTCCAAATGCCCAAAATCAATTAAATATGTTAAGAATTGGCTGAGATATGCCTAATCGCATGATTTTGTTTTGTCAATGGGAAATCAGTGCTTCCAACGCACCCTTTCGGCAAAACCGGGGGGGGGGGGGGGGGGCTTTGGACGAATGGTCGCGTTCCAGTCAACGCGACGCGACGCCCCCAACGCACCCTTTCGGCAAAACCGGGGGGGGGGGGGGGGGGGGCTTTGGACGAATGGTCGCGTTCCAGTCAATGCGACGCGACGCGACGCTACCCACCCTTTCGGCATAAGCCTGCGATTAGGCATATCTCAGCATTCTTAACATATTTAATTGATTTTGGGTATTTGGACATTATTTTGTATGCTCTTTCGGTAAATGAAGTTCAAATTAAAAATTAAAAAAATAAAAAAGATTTGTATGACCTCATATCTTGTGTACTCAATTTGCTCAAGAGTAACCATCGAAGCCTTGGAATAGTTCACCTTCGGATTTAATTAATTTGTGTGTAATCGAAACTTGAAAAGACACAAATCTGAATGATGGTGGTCAGACCAGTGGCGTACCCAGGATTTGTTCAGGGGGGGGGGGATGTCGTCTGACAAATTTATGTAAGATGGGGGGGGGGGGGGGGGGGGGGGGAGTGGCCGTATACATTTTTTGAAGCTGAGACCAAGTACATTTACAATTTTCGAGGCTTTAATGTGGTCTCGAGACCAGCTACAAATTGTAAAGAAGGGGTTCATACCCCCAAAACAGTCATTATTTGGCCAAAAAGGGGGGGGGGGGGGGTTGAACTCCTCCCCCTCCAAATCCCTCCCCTGGGTACGCCTGTGGATCAGACTCAAATTAATTAACTCCGAAGGTAAACTATCCAAGTCTTAGATGTAGAATCTTTAGTAAATGTGTATTTTGATAAAAATTAGGCCCTTCATAAATTTTGTATACTTGCAGGTACACAATCGAACACACATGACTCGCAACTGAGCTTCATAATACAACGCAAGGCGGTTGTACAAACCCATTTCCTGGAATAGTCCAGTCAATCTAGCATATAAGGGGGTAACCTCGGCAAAATTGCAACACGGGATTTTTTTTTCGGAAGTCCATTTATGTTACCTAATTCGACGTATCACCTTGGCAACCCACATAAATCCAAGATGGCCGTGTTTGGCATTTTAAAGGGAGAGATCCACTTTTGCAAGCCAAAATTCAAAAGCTGCTAGGTTATTGTCTTATATGAAAGGAAATGTCATTTAATAGCATGCCTGAAAAAATTAGGGCTTGAAATCTCTTTTTCGTGGAGTTATAGACCTAAAAACTGAATAAACTGAGGGACGTCGGTTAATTAGGTACATACGTATTTTCGGCCGGTGAGTAAGTTCGTACATAGATTTCACGGAGTGCCAGATCGGTATGCATGACCCCTACGTGACCCGCGCTAGCTACGTGACCCGCGCATAAGTACTAATGTGTGAGCGTTTACCAAGCAAAATACCCAAACATCGCTTAAACTGACTAAATGTAATTATATGTTCTTTCTTTTTGAGATCTTTTTCCGTGACATACGTTAACAATGTCGGCTTCACAATACCTTTACGAGAATTAGTACTATATTGTTGTAATATTATGCTAAATCAGTTGAACTCCTTTATTGACCGATATATAGTTTAAATGGAGGGACGCATTCGTTTTTCATTCGTAGAATCCAAATTAGAGGGCTGTTCGCTCTGATTTTTGTTTTGCGTTACATTGATCCCCCATCCGTCAACTGAAAGCTGTTCAGACGTTTTGTAAAAGTGGACCTGTCCCTTTAAAGGAGATAATGCTATTTGCCACTTTAACGGCATTCTCTATGGAGAGCATAATTTGTTTACTGTTAGCAACCAGCTACATTGAAATTTAAGTATTCCAATTGCTAATTCCAATAATTGCGAGTCCAAAAATTGTAATATTGTTCTAATATAACCAAAAGAATGAAGTTGTGTATCATTACATGTGAAATTTGGGGAGCAGCCATCTTGGATTTAAGAAGGTTGCCATGGTGCTAAATGGAAATAAGTATAACAAATGGACTTGTTGCCCTCCAAAACCTTGGAAAAGTGGTATAACTTTGCCAATATACTCAATTTGGGGAATATGCAAATTAGGTAAATAACCCAATTATGCAAATTATATGCATTGATAGAGGTTGCAAAGGTGGTAACCCAGCTGAAGTATCTTTGATATACATTTAGAACATGAATGAAACATAATATTCTGGAATTATTGCTTATTAGAGGCTGTAACCACTGCAAACCACTAATATACATAAATATGCAAATTAGGGGAAGCCATCTTGGTTTTTTAGGGCGTTGCCTATACGACACATGGAAATGAGCACCGTTAATGGATTCATTGGCCTAAATTACCCTAGCATAATTGTTTTTATCAATATTGTACTATTCCTAGATAGAAAATGACCCCTGACCACATTTCAGAAATATGCAAATTATCTTTATTATGCAAATTAAACCACTTTCCGCAACATTAATTTCTTAAGACTTTTCTTTGGTTGAACAGAATTCCGAAAAAAATCCCATGTTGCAATTTTGCCGAGGTCAAGACCCTATATTGACTGGACTAGAATGCGCAAAACGCGGGTAAACTATATAGACAAGAGTCCTCACTGGCAAATATATAGCGCCACTTACGAGAGAGATATGCACAACGAGGAAGGTCTGCACAACCCATCGATATACACCACTGGATACAGCGTGCTGTACACTGCCGCATTCACGGCGCTGAAGCCGCCGCACAAAACCGGAAGTAGTTAAAAGTACACCTATCCATTGCGCATGTCGAATACGCGTGTATAGGAAATAAATGTAAATAGAGCGAGAAGATTAAAATGTTTATGTTCATACTCAAAACATAATTGTCAATTAATTTGTAATTATCAAGGATGCCATTTTAAATATGATTGCATGAATAATGAATATCACTTTGAATATCAGGCTCATTCTGAGTAATTTTACACACAAATATGGAGTATATTAATGCAATATTCTATGCCCAGTGCCAGTTTACTTGTTATTTTGTTATCTTTTTCTATAGGCCTACCCCCTTTTGTGTGTGTGTGTGTGGGGGGGGGGGGGGGGGGGGGGGGTATTGGGACAAAATTATTACAATTAACCAGGGGAAAATTAATATTTTTATTTCGGGGCCCCCTTTCTAATTTTATGGTAGTTTTCGGGGGGTTATATACGTTTCCAACTTTCGGGGTTACTTTTATAATTTCTCTTTTTTTCGGATTTTATGGTCTACTATTTAGCTATAATAATGTAAGTGATCATCTGGCATTTGATCACGATCCATACAAAAAAAATAAACAATTTCGCCCCGCCTCATGTATTTTTTCCCCCTGTAATTAATGTCGTAATAATAATGTTTTTCATATAGAAGGGAAGTAAATACTTGTATAATATGGTTGCTGTTGGCCCTCAATAATTCAGTAAAACTGAACATTGGGAAATCTGTGCTTATAATTTGTATACTAATTATTATTCTAAAATCACAATCAATTTTATATATCTTCACATTCCTCATATCCTCCATTTTTATTCTCAGTATATCTATTTCACTCCTTTGACTTTGCAAAGCTGACTTAATTACCAAAGCGCACAAATTCAGATGACACACACACACACACGCGAGCACTGACAAGCAAACAAATACACACATAATGCAGCATAATGCAGCATAAACATATATAGGTCCCATTGCAGAAAGAGATACATTCAATTGTAAGTCAAGATTGTATGTCTTTCTGCAATGGGGTCCTGCATGGTCATACAAATAAAGAGGCAATTGGTAATGTCATAAAATATAATTACAACTGTTGTTATTTTATATTTCAGAGTCAATAATATAATGCACATGTTCATTTCGTATATCATAATATATATACAGTATAGCATTTATATAGTACCATGTACGTATCTAGGTGCCCTATTCAAAGCACATAATTCCCCTTGGTCATCATGTACTGTTCAAACCCACACAATTATCTTGTGCACTATCTCAACTCCTAGGGGAGCATACTAGCCAAAGCATGCCTGATGATGTAGAGCACTACAGGCTAATTTAACACCCGACCAAGGAGAAATTTATGAATGCAAAAGACAAAAGAAAATGGGATTCCAAGTTTCAACCGGGATGCGAACCTGAGAACTCCAGGGGCCAAGAGCACGATCATGACCCAGGACCAGCCCTAGTTCCACTGATCTCTAGATATGCTTGTGTCATCCTTTGAGGGCGGTATGTGCGCTCTGCTATATATACGTCATGTTGATTTGTATGTTATTCTAGCATATTGACATCGATGAATTAGAGCCAATGATGCTAATTACCATGGTAAATGTCGCTGGTCCGTAATTGGGCCCCTTCCCCCAGAATGCTAGACAGGCTTTCTTACCGACTGAGATATAGAAAACCGTAGTTTGGTGTTCGTCCCTGAAACCCCTTAGTTTTTATTGCTCGTATGGTCAGAACCTATTATAAACCTGACATAAACCCAAAGAATAGAAATCAACTTAGGGAAATATGCGAGGGAACACCAAAACATATATAAAGAAACTGACCCCCCCCCCCTTGGGTCAAAGGGGGCGGGGCCTTTTGGGTCAAAGAAGGGGGGCCCTTTGACCCAAACCTGACGGTTTGGGGGGTTTGAACCCACCCTTTACCATCTGTAGCAGGGTCTCGAGACCACATTTTATCGGTCTTGACCTAAAAAATGTTACCATTCTCGGCCTCAACAATTTTGAAGGAACCTGGTCTCATTGAAAATTGCGAATAATCCTGGAGTAATCCTGGTCTCAGTTTTGAAATTTGTAAAGGTACTCAGCCTTCGGCTTCGAAGATGTTTTACGGACACCCCCCCCCCCCCCCCTCCCCCTCCCCCGCTTGTACGAATCTCAATCAATAGTCTCGGTCTTGGACTCAGAAATTTGCCTGACGAAATAACCCCCACTCCCTTCAAAAAACACCTGGTTACCGTATGCCACTGTGTCCATCTCATTCGTGTCTAAACCCTAACCCTAACCCTAACCCTAAAATCAGTTTAAAATAGACAGCTGATTCCGTAGCTTTGGCCCCGTCAACTGCAGCTTAATGACAAGCTGGCATGATGATCGTTGTGTTGTATATCTACAGTACATGAACCCCGAAGATCAACGGATGCGAGATCAATTTATGCAGCTGGCTTAAAGTCGAATCCCGCTGCTGCTGTATACAGCCTAGAATGCAGTTGGTGGCCAGTGAGAAGTGGGCATCTGATCAGGAATCTAATTTAGAGAAAGAGAAAAAAGAGAAAAAAGTCTTTAGTTTTATATATATGCAAGGCAATGACAAGGTAAACTGAGCACTTTATATTTAAATACTGGTTTTAAATTTTAGATCAAACAAATTATACCAAACTATCTATACAAACTCTTAAATTTTCATTGTACCACAGTGTCTATTGAAAAATATGCTACGACTATTGTCCATGGAATGGATTATACTATCATTTGACATTATACATAATTCACATTCATAAATGATATAATTTCAATCATGTGTTCTGGAATTTTACTTGCCGTAAAATAAAGGCTTTATTGTTTGGTCACTAGCCCCACTTTGGCTATTCAATTACGTGATTTTCTAAAGCATACATACAATAAAAAGTAATGATAACACCGGCCGTGAAGCCAGTTTACCCGTTTTGAATATGCGTGACCGAATTCAGATATGATAACCATACACAAATACAGTACTTATTAACACAAATATTACTTTGCATTAAGATAACATAATTGATTCGTAAGATATGATGAAGGAAGATAGGAGAGTTCAAATCTTATTAAAAACCCAAATTTAGAAATGTATACCACAAATGTGACAAAATCTGCGCGATTCGCCCCTAAAAGACTCTTTTCAGGCCCTTTCGAAAGTTTCGGGCAGAACTGCACAAAACCCAACACAATTAACAGTATATGGGGCACATATAACACGAAAGAAAACAAGTGAATAAATTGCGCAAATGATGCATTTTCTCAGACCTAATACATTTACTCACCACTAACGAGTTCTTCTATGATAATGAAATATCCTTTTCATTCCATCAAGTGGAACTCAAGATGCCACAATAATGTGGTTTTCCGTCGTTGAATATGGTCAATATTACACGCAAGTGAATGGAGCACTTTTGTTTATAGGTGCACTTTTGGATATTGCTGACACTGTCGCTGGCTTCATGATGAGGGCGCTGTTGCTATATCCCGTGGTGTATATCGATGGTACAACCATGTCATATGATCGCTGCCAGTAAGGACAAGGCGTGTCCGCCAATCCCCAGAGAAATTCCCGGGCATATATTAACTCGATCTTCGCTGATTGGTCGAATGGACACCACGCATACACGTAATTTGCATCATGCATCACGTGACTTTGATCGTAAAGGTATCACGTGATTTAGACCATGTATCACGTGATTTTGTTGTTGTCACAATCTGCGAGGTGCGGTGCGCAGAGGTTTAGGGTATACAGTGCGAGTAAAAAAAACGAAACCGGACTTTGATAGCTTATAAATCCACAATTACAAACATATATATGTTGATATTGGTATCACATTAAAGCTTTGGAAATTGCCTTTAAAATGATATATCACACATTTTGAGCACTTTACGCATCATCGAGCAAGATCTTATTATCCAAAGTCATGCAAAAACTACCCGTGTCCAAGTTTGCCGTCGTCTTGTTCTAAACACAACAAAACAAGTTAAGTCCCCCCTAATCAAAATAGCATAACGTTTTAACGAAACAATTTTGAGCAAAATAACTTGGCAGGATTGTTTATACACTTATTGAATAACTTATGTGCGAAAATAAAATTGGTCCGTCGAGTCACGCATGAGTGAGCACACATTAAAGGCAAAATTTTCACTTTTTGACTCTTGTGACTTTTGAAAAGTGACAATTTTGCCTTTAATGTGTGCTCACTCATGCATTTCATGGCGGATCAATCTTATTTTCACAGAGAAGCTAGTCAATCAGTGTAGAAACAATCCTGCCAAGTTATTTTGCTCAAAACTATATCGTTTTTTTTTTTTACACTATTTTGAATAGGGGGGACTTGTTGTGTTTATCATGAATGAATGCGTCTGTTTACGTTTTTTTCTTCAAATTAACATTTCAAAAATATCATTTGGTAAATCACAACAAAATATCAGGTGGTTGCCAGTTTTGTCATGTTTATCAGGGCGGAAGGGGATCACACACAGTTCTCACATCAGCAACCACACTGTTTGGAGGGAGGGGCCCCATAATAGGACATGCAGGATGAAGTTATCTTTGACAATCAAACAACAGATGCAACCATTCACAAAACAAGAATACTGCAAACTTGGACACGGTGGTTTTTGCATGCCGTTGGGGAATTAGGTCGCGTTCGGTGAAGCGTGAAGTGATCAGAGTGTATGATATATCATTTTAAAGGGAAGTCCTCAAGCTTTAACATGATACCAATATCAACATATATAATTTTGGATTTATGGATTTATAAGCTATCAAAGTCCGGTTTGGTTTTTTTTGACTCGCACTGTATACTCTTCGTTCAAAGAATATTTTACTTTATCAAAATATTATAATATTTAATGAGATTTTGAATGATAAAAGTACTCTTAAATATACAAATGCCAAAGTGTTTAAAGCTTTAAAAGATTTGAATCAATTTCTTGTATAAGACATACATATTTTTTTTTTTTTTTCAAATTTTTGAGCCCTCCACAGGCTATTTATTTATCTTCACATAAACAAACAAATCAAATACATGAGCATAAAACAAATCAAATACATGAGCATAAAACAAATTCAAATTAATCTTTCTATACAAACAACAATTGTAGCAACTGCCACTTAACATTAAAATGTCTCTCCATTCCAGATATGCATAACATATATTTTTCATCTTTATAATATTGTAAAACTTTTTTTTTCAATGTATCAAAAAGTGGAACTATGTTATTCAGTTTACAAATAAACATCTGTTGTTTAATTAAAATGACAATACAGTTAAGAGCATCATTTCTCTTATCTTCAAAGCCAAAAATTATGTTTTGTAAATTAAACAAAATTCGAACTTGAGTTCTTTCATAAATCCAATTTGAAGTGTCATTCCAAATCTTTCTACTAATCTCACATTCATAAAAGAAATGTACTATATCTTCAAGTTCTTTTTTACAAAATGAACATTTTTCATTGTTTACAATTTTCATCCTAAAAAGTTGTTTATTTAAAAATAAGATTCTATTTAAAATCTTATACTGAAAGTATTTCAAACTAATAACTGGAGTAAAACGAAATATCATAACATTATACTTTTGTATTAATACAGATTGTAAATTATAATTCAAATATCGTTCCCACTTTGAACTTATTAGAGACAAACAATTTGTTTCTCCTAAAAGAACTTTATAAATGTATCCACATCCTTTTTTATCATGAATAAAAGTGTTAATATGAGAAGGAATTAAAGGTTCTTCCAATTTTGTTTGACATGTTTTATAATATTCATTATATCTACACTTTATTACTTGACAGACCGAATAATAAGACAAATAGTTAATCTTCAAATTAAACTTCTCTTCACATTTTTTATGAGACAATAAAATTCCATTATTATCCATCAAATCATTAATAAATCTAATACCCTTTTCATACCACGATTTAAAAAAAATAGACTCATTGCCAATTTGAATCGAGCTATTCATCCATAGCGATTCAGACAACCAATCAGTCTCACATTTTAAAACTAACAATGCCATACTTTCAAAAACTTCTTTCCAAAAAGGATTGCCAATTTCATGAGATAATTTCAAAAAATAATTATCACCCAAACTAATCATGAATTTGTTTTGTAAAAATGACTGCATTAAATGGGCAACATTTGTACACATATTCAAAATAATTCTTCTAACCCATGTTAGCTTTAGTGATTTACTAAAGCAGTCTATATCAACCATTTGTAAGCCACCTTTTTCATATGAACTAACAACTTGTTTTCTACTTATTTTATCCGGTTTATTCTTCCATATAAACTTGAAAAAATGTATTTTTATGTTTTTCATTAATTCAACAGATGGGTTTGGAATTGACATAAACAAATGATTAAATTGAGGTAATAATAATGACTTAACAATTGTTATTCTCCCCAAAACAGTAATATTTCGTTTAATCCAAGAAATCATTTGTCGTTTCACTTTATCAAATATTCTATCATAATTATAATCTGGCATTTTATCAACATCAACATGAAAATCTGTTCCAAGATATCTAAAATAACCATTATAAACAAACTCTACATTTGCTCCTTCTAATTTTATTTCATTATTTTCTTTTGAAGCCCCTATCCTCCAAATTGCTTTTGTTTTTTGAATATTTATCTTAAGTCCAGAACAATTACCAAAAGAGTTTAAAATATGTATAACTTTCTGAAAACTAGCAATAGAACCATCCAAAAATAAAACTGTATCATCTGCATATTGCAGAATTTTAAATTCTTTAAAGTTAACTCTAATTCCTACCACTTCATTTGAAGAGCGAATTAACATACCTAACATTTCAGCGCATAACAAAAACAAATAAGGTGACAGAGGGTCACCTTGGCGACAGCCTCTTTCTATACAAAATCTAGAAGTTAATTGCCTATTTACCATAACACTTGAGCATGCATTGCTATATAACACGTTTATCCACCTCTTAAAAGAATTACCAAAATTAAATAAAGAAAGTACCTTAAACAAAAACTCATGGGAAACACTATCAAATGCCTTTTCGAAATCAATCAATAAAATCATACCGTGTAATTTTTCCTTATCTGCATAAGCAATTATATCATAAATAATTCTAATATTTTCACCAATAAAACGTCCAGCAAGGAACCCTGTTTGATTTGGATGTATAATACAAGGTAGTACCTTTTTTAATCTATTAGCAATACAGCTTGATACAATTTTATAAATTACATTCAACAAAGAAATAGGTCTCCAATTCTTTATAAAATGTCTTACTTTATCCCCTTTTGGTAACAGAGTAATGACCCCTAAATTTTGTGAGAAAGATAATCTTCCACTATTATAAGCAAAATTCATGCTGCGAACCATAAAAATACCTAAATCTTGAAAGAAGAATTAAACAAATTCTACAGTAAAACCGTCTTGACCAGGGGATTTATTATTTTTCATATTTTTCAATGCAATTGCAACTTCACTATATAATATTTCTCCTTCTAAACCTAATGACTCTTCTTCCGTAAGATTCTTAACCTGATCTTTATCAAATTCAGAAAATAGCACATCTATATTAGAATTTTCATGGAACTTATACAAATTTTCATAATATGTCTTTATTTCATTTAAAATTGGTTCCTGCTCTTGCAAAACAACATCATTATCATACGAGTGGTTTACGGGTACACCATGTGAGATGGGTGGATTGGTAAGCCCTGAAGAGGACTATGGTAGTCCTAGAAAGGACTGTTGGTGTAGTTCTGAAAAGAACTGTTGGTATTCTTTCTAGGAGAGTCCTAAAAAGGACAATTGGTAGTCCTAGAAAGGACTGTTGTTAGTCCTAGAAAGGACTGTTGGGATAGTCCTGAAAAAGACTGTTGGTATTCTTTCTAGGAGAGTCCTAAAAAGGATAATTGGTAGTCCTAGAAAGGACTGTTGTTAGTCCTAGAAAGGACTGATGGGATAGTCCTGAAAAGGACTGTTGGTATAGTCCTGAAAAGGACTGTTGGTATTCTTTCTAGGAGAGTCCTAAAAAGGACAGTTGGTAGTCCTAGAAAGGACTGTTGATAGTCCTAGAAAGGACTGTTGGTATTGCGAGGAGAGGGTGGATGGTAGGAGGGACTCGACGTTTCGAATAGGTTGACTATCCGTCGTCCTGACAACGGATAGTCAACCTATTCGAAACGTCGAGTCCCTCCTACCATCCACCCTCTCCTCGCAATACCAACAGTCCTTTCTAGGACTATCAACAGTCCTTTCTAGGACTACCAACTGTCCTTTTTAGGACTCTCCTAGAAAGAATACCAACAGTCCTTTTCAGGACTATCCCAACAGTCCTTTCTAGGACTAACAACAGTCCTTTCTAGGACTACCAATTGTCCTTTTTAGGACTCTCCTAGAAAGAATACCAACAGTCTTTTTCAGGACTATCCCAACAGTCCTTTCTAGGACTAACAACAGTCCTTTCTAGGACTACCAATTGTCCTTTTTAGGACTCTCCTAGAAAGAATACCAACAGTTCTTTTCAGAACTACACCAACAGTCCTTTCTAGGACTACCATAGTCCTCTTCAGGGCTTACCAATCCACCCATCTCACATGGTGTACCCGTAAACCACTCGTATTATATACACCACCATGGAAACCGATACTTACAAGCAACATTTAACACCATTATCATCAATCAATGTGACAATAGTCTTTTCGACAATCCTCTGTTTCTCCAAATTCAAAAAATACTTTGAAGGTTTTTCACCATACTGCATTTGTTGCAGTCGTGACATATTTGCATTTTTTTTCCAATGTCTGTTTCCGCAAATTTTCCAATTCTGCTCTCAACTGTTTAATTTTTTCCATATTTTCTTGTATCCCTAAATTCTGTCCAACAAGGATCTCTAAATTGACTATCTCATCTTTAAGCTTGATTTCATTACTTTCTCTATTCTTTTTTCTTTGTATTGCATACATAATAATGGCTGCTCTCAACTCCATTAACAAAGTATCAAAAAATAATTGATCGTCAACACAAAATTTTAAATTTTGCTTACTAACCTTATCAAATTGATTGCCCTCCAAGCTCTCGTTATTCAAATATTGCAAAGTAACCACTTTGATCTTTTCTTTTATAAGAGAAATAAATTCTAATTCCTTTAAAAATAAATTATTAAACTTCCAATAACTATATTTCTTTTTAAATTTATCAAACATAATCTCCAAGGTTATCAATGAGTGGTCTGAACGGTAACCTAAATCAATTTCACTCTTCTTCACCAGAGAAAACAATTCTGATGAAATAAAAAAAAAATCAATTCTACTTTGCTTAAGTGGATTAGGCTGTCTCCATGTATAGGCTTTCTTATCTAAATACATTTGCCGCCAAGGGTCCAATAAATTAAAACCATTTTTTATCTCAAGAACTTTTGACCTAGCATCTATATTATTTAGTCTTACATAATTAAATGTATCCATCTCCAAACTTTGCACTAAATTCCAATCTCCACAAATTATTTTAAGAGGATCATCATAGTCCAACAAAATATTTTGTATACATTCATACAAACCTGGATCATCATGATTAGGGCCATATAATGAAACCAAAGAGAATTCCATAAAACCCCATTTAACACTGAGAGCAACAGAATTGCCTTCTTTATCACATTTAAATCTCTTTATAACATACTGAGAGAATTTTTCGAATAAGATTGCAACTCCTCTAGCATTGGATGCCTTATAAGAAAAAAATCCCTTTCCTCCCCATTCTTTTAAAATATCTTCTTCTAATTCCAAGACAAAATGGGTATCTTGTAAACAGTAAATGTCTGCCTTTTTCTTTTTTAAATAATCAAATACATCTCTCCTTTTTTGTGAATCCCTTAATCCACGGCAATTCATAGAAAAGATTTTAATTTGTTCCTTACTCATTTAAAATAATTTTGACAATTGGTAATAATATAAGTACATTATTCAAGACATACACATGTACATACATAGATACTTTCATCTTGAGCTGTGGAGGATTTTTTTTTTTACACAATAACACAACACAACAATTAACATACAACAAAAACAAAAATTGATTTCCAGCTCCGATTGCAACATTGTGCAACTCCCGCAGAAAATATTAATATACGTGAGCTATCTATCCTTTCAATATAATTTTTTTTTTATATTGAGGAGTGTCTCTTATCAAAGGTCAGTCCATGTAGCTACTTTATAGGATATTCCTATTCTTTGAATATATATATATGCATGTAGTCTCTAACTACTATAGCCACTTCAGGCGCATGGCTACCATTACCGGTCTATTTTAATTTGAGTACATGTATGACTATGACTTTCTATATGTGGTAGCTAAAGTCAAAACAAGTTTTTCAAAGTACACTGCTACTGTCTCTGGATAAGTCTGGTTTGCGCAGCCATATCGACATGTTGTTTCTCCTCGGCACGACTTTTACAGAAAATAATCGTCTTCTGTTTATGTAGATTAACTACATGTATCTTCACTGCAGATTCCAAAACTAAACTAATCCTTGGCTTATTTTTATGTCTACCAGTACCAGTCTATCTATTTTAGGTCTTGTATAAGCCTATGAGTCATCTGACTTTCTATATTACGGTAGTAGCTCTCTTAATCTAAACATAAACACTTTTTTTCAAATTCAACTGCTACTGCCTCTGGTCTCTGCTGCCATATCAACGTGCTGTTTCTCCTCTGTACGGTTTTTACAGAAAGAATTGTCTTCTGTAAATTTAAACTGATCCTCATCTGCCAGGCGCATGGCTACTACTACTAGTAACTCTGCTTGTTATAATTTTAACATGTACTTATAAACTATGACCTCTTTCCTTGATATCGTCTGGTAGCAATCTTAATCAGAAAAAACGTGCGGTAACTCAATATACAAACAGAGAAAGCCGAGCCAACGGCGTGGACGTGGACTACTAACCATCTAACCATCTTCTTCTGTATAGCGCTTCCAATCGTCCGCCCCGTTGATCCTCCTCGTCTGCAGAATCACCTCAGTTCCAACTACTCTTATTCTCGTCATCAGGCCACGTTTCCTCAGCACATACGCCTTCGATGCTAGTTGACTCCTCTTGATTTTCATCACTCTCGGTAGATCAGTACGGAACGAAACACGGAACAATGGGTCATCCTCAGCAGCCTCCCGTCCGGCTTCATGGGCGACGCCCTCTCGGTTACGTTTTTTCCTGTTCTGAGCTGCGCTGTAAGTGTAGTATCCCTGTAGCACCTTTTCACGGTCTGCCATTCTGACGAATCTCACGATGATTGCTTCTGGAGCTTTGTCGGAGCCAGTAGGGTTATGGCGACGGGGTAGCCTGTGTACATTGACAAATCTCATCTCCTCTGCACTATCATTCAGCATCAGAGCTATTTTGTTCTTGACTACAGCTTCTACATTCTCGTTTTGCTTTGAAGCAATTCCATATACCAAAAGATTCTGCTTTCTCTCGTGAATTTCTCGTTCAAGTAGTTTATTTGAAAATTCTGCCTCTACTCTTTGTATCTCTTTCCGCAGCTGAGGGATGTTTACGTTTTCTACATCAATGATACGGTCAGAGTTATCTTGTACAGAATGTTCAATTGTACGTATAAATTTGTCCATTTTGTCATTAAGCTGTTCAAACATCCTACGTACCTCCCCCATATGCAAGTCAGCGGTCTGTGCCGTCCCGATCCCGGGCAGCGTGCCGGGCGGGACGGGTTGCATTGTCTCAGTGTTCGTTGTAACTCCCGCTGCACTCATTCCGTCGCCACGTGATGTCGTTTTTTCCGTTGTTTTATCCGTCGTTTTATCCGTCATTCTCTTCTCCAATGATCTCAAAGAATATTCATTTCGGATACTAGTAGTCTGTTGTTTTTTCTTTCCTCGTTGGGCACTTTCTTGGCTCATTTTCGAACTAAAAAGTCATTTTCTTACTCTTCTGCGGGAGCACGTGAAAAATACGTCACCCCATGCTACGAACCGGAACCGGAACCCTTACGAACCGGAACCGGACATACATATTTTGTTATTTAACGAAATCAATAATAAACCAATAGGTGTGATTCGCATGCCGGCAATTTGACGTTTGTGTGAAATGCTATTTCTTCGGTCAGTCCGTATTTCGAAATATGTTCATTTGAAGGACAGAAGGGGTATCATTGTTTGTCTGATGACGATATAAACATAGATAAGTAGCTTCAGATTGTTCTCTAGTTGAAATTTGGATTTTTGGATGGCTTTCGAAAGCAACAAACGGATGCACTGACTTGTATATTTCTACGTGATCACTTTGTTAGCCTACGCTCCCGCCCTGGCCGCCCCACGTTTCGGCGAGACGAGGCTAGTCGAATCGTAACTCTAGTGAACGCTAGTGCGGAGCGCTAGCGTTCTAGGTCGGGCTAATAGTGCCCCCGAATTTATCATTTTATGTGCACGATAATTTTGCTTAAAATGATACATATGATACGGTACTTACCACCGATTAGCAGATAAATATGTGATACAACTATGGGGTGAATCAGAATGATGATTTTTTGCTCCATTACGCATACAAATGAGTGATTTATGCACCCCCTCGGAATAAGCCCCCCCGTATGTGCCATTTGGTAGCGTTATCTGAGCTGACGCGCATTAACGCTCCCAACACACCCTTTCGGCAAAACCGGGGAGGGGGGGGGGGGGGGGGGGGTTGGACGAATGGTCGCGTTCCATTTAACGCGACGCGACGCGACGCGACCCACCCTTTCGGCATAAGCCGTTTTCCTCCATGTTCATGCGAAAATGAGTGTACATAATGCGGCTTGTAGTAGCCAGATATATGATTTACTGTATTCCTATTGTTGTTGTTACTATGGTTAATATACACGGTGGTACAAAAAGTTATTATACGATAAACCTAATAGCCTATTCAAAGTTTTCATCGAACCCTGAAAAAGTCTAGCTAACTGTGGTGTTCCGAATAATAATCATGTTATAAACATAATTATCCAGATATGGTCGATGCAACTGTAAAGGACGAGCGCGTCCCATTCGAATATTGCCCTAAATAGTGCACTTCGCATGATGGATTTATTATTACAGTGACATTTTCGATACTCAATTTTCGTGTATTGCAAACCGATGGCGGCATATTTATGACATAAAAGAAGAAAACTGAAGGTTTTGCTAAATAAAGGGTATAACAATGTGTCATCATTTAGGAGCATTTCTTGAAAAAAGTCCGTAAACAAGAATTACATTTATTGGGGCACCCTGTATAGTGTTCGAAATCGTACAAATTTGCTGTATTTGTCGATATCAAATGCTGACTTCCAGTTATTATAACTTTTTGTTCAGATATGGTAAACACTTGAAATTTTTACAGAGTATTGCTTATATAACTGGACAGTATTCTGAAAAGTAATAATTCAATTCCTAGGGCAATTATTGATATATGCTGAATTATGTAAATCAATAATTTCATATTTTGGGGAAAAGGGGCCTAAAATTTGAGTTTGGTGCTAAAAATTACTGTGTTACATATCCTGAAACCCATTGTGTTTGGTATCAGCTTATAGGAAATGTTATTGTCTGTAATATGACTACAGAATAATGTTAATATGAAATGTCGTTTGGGAAATCTCGCAAATTATCTATAGCAATAAAAAACGGCTTTTTTTTCGACGCCATCTTGGATTTGGAGGTGTTCGCAACAAATTTGTTGAGGTAGACCTCTGAATTAGGTTGTCTGATTAAAAATACTTGCAAATTAATTTGTTTTAAACTTGTTGTGGAGATCTGGCAAAGGGATAGTTGAGTTTTGGTATAGAGGGCGCTACACAAAATTATTGTTTGTGAGATAATGAAAAACTGGGTGTCAAATTTGAAAGAGCATAATATTTTAATGACAGAATAAACTTTATTTTATCAAAATCGGTTCAGAAATGGCTGAAATATCCATAAACATAACCTTTTGTAATAAATGTGGGGCCCCACAATTATTATAGAATTTTGAATCAGCCGTTAAAAATTGTTTAAAAATCCTTTTTCTTTTCCATAATTTACAAGAGAGGTTTTTAAATAGTTGTTGATTATGTCTCTATCGAATAACTATTATAACAAAACATCACGTGCCCAATATGTTATTTAAAATGGATGAAGCCAATGAGTTTTGAGAGAGTGCCCTCTTGAGTTTTAACGGCTCTTTTTTTTAATGATAACAGGCTTTTTACTTAGCCGTTTGTAATCTTCTATTTCTTTCGAGCAGGGTGGAGTTATAACTGTTAGTTTGTAATGTAATGGTGTAGGTTTTGGTTACTAAAATTCAGTTTGACAAAAACTGTACTCTCTTTACCAAAACTCAACTATCCCTATAACCCTAAAAAGACTGGGCTATTTTTAACCTTTAAAAAACTGGGAGGGGGGGGGGGGGGGGTTTGCTAAAAGGGCCCCCCCCCCCCCCCCTCCATAAGATCTCGGCAACCGAAACTCCGATCGACTCCAGATTTTGGCATCGCGATAGATGTCCATAAGGTCTACAATATTGCATTGTTAAGAACAAAATTAATTGGAATATGCTAATTAGAGCTAATTAATTATGCGAACATTTTATTTGTTTGTATTTTTTTTTTTTTTTCTCGGCAATCGAAACTTCGATCGACTCCAAATTTGGCATGGTGATAGATGTCCATGAGCATAGTTAAGTTCTTTGTTTTAATAATGATATGCTAATTACAACTAATTAATTATGCGAAAATTGTTTCTTTTTGTATTTGGTGATTCTTATCAAACAAAATTGTGTTCCTAGTGCAGTATACATGCTAGGATTATATAAATTGACCCAATCTCTGATAAAACAACAGGATAATCATGAAAATTGATTTTGTTTTACCGTTTTCTATGTTTTTCTTTGTTTTTATCCTTTTCTTTGTTTTACTTTGTATTATTCTCTATATATTGTATTATTTTATGCAAATGAGAATACAATAAGTATTTTCACCATGCCAAAATGGAATACTAACATTACTTGTGAAAAGATGGGTGTAAAACTGCAACATAAAAGGTGCATGTAAAAACTATGTGTGTTATATATACATGGAAGAATTAGAAGAAAAACAAAAATCAAATTTTCTGTGACATGCGATCGCAAAATATTAGGTAACACATGGATCGTTGACCCGGTGTGCGCAAATTTGGTAACAAAAGTTGCGCAAGACTCATGTCAAAAGTCATGAAGTGGCACCGTAAAATATTTAAGCGTTGCGAAGTAATCGCGAAAAAACGGAGGGTGGGGGGGGGGGGGGGGGCTAAATCAGGCTCCAGTGTTTTCAGGGTTAAGGAAGCCATTTTTTCGATGTTGGCCCTTCCCTTTTACGTGTCTTAATTTCGTTTAAAGAAGCCGGCAATTACTATTTTATAAACGTTTGTTAGGAGTATATTATTTTTAGCCATGCACTCGGAATTTGTGGGATGGACAAGGGGAGAAAAATTCACAAAGCTAACATTTAAGTCTTAACTAACCCCTGTGGTTAACAGGTGGTCTATGAATGTTAAAGGGCCGGTCATACTTGCGGTAATGGACGTAGTTGAACGTAGTCGAGGCTAACGTAGTTTAACGTAGTTGAAGGTACTTTAAGGTAGTTGAACGTACCGGCATCCGTACCGTACCGTAGTTGTCCGTGATGCTAACTTGGTATTAACTCGGAGGAGCCGTGATCTTAGATTTAATTTTTGAACATGTTCAAAAGAGCGGTACGTTAAAGGCATCCGTAATGCTAACGTACTTAACCGAAGTCTAACGTAGTCTAACGTAGTTTAACGAAGTCTGACGTAGTCAAACGTACTTCTCTACGTACTCACACGTACCCTAGCGTAGTCTAACGTACTTCACCGTGCACAAAACCAGCATCGGCACTCTTGGTCCGGACATTTTTAACCACAAAATTAGACAACTTGCTTAGAACTGCTCAAAGCCGTACAACACCGCGGGCTGGTGTAGTCTTGTGTAGTCTAGCGTAGTGGCTTCTGTAGTCTACCGTACTCAAGCGTTGTCAGACGTACCACTCCGTACCTGTCCGTGAGTGAGCTGCATCGGGATTACCGAAGTCTAGCGTAGTTTATCGTACTGGAACATACTTATCTGTACTCTTATGTGGCTCATCGCCGTACCTTAACGTATTTAAACGTAGTTTAACCTAGTTTAACGTACTTACACCACGTCTGACCCACATTAAATTACCTTACGGATAACTACGTTAACTACCGCAAGTATGACCGGCCCTTAAAACAGAGAAACGTGTTAGATCGGAGAAGGGTGGGAATACTTACGTTTTTTGGCTTTATTCAATATATTATGACTACTCAGCACCTCCTTTTAATCAAATACCCTCTCTTCTGACATAATTATGCCTGACTCTACTATAAATTCAATTAGACTCAATATTCCATTTTATCGCACAATCCGCTGGATTCGTGCAAGTGGTTGGTCGCTATCTAGCGGCCCAAACCGGACTAACTCATGGATACTGTATACATATTCTTTGATAGAGAGGCTGAGAGAATGATACCTAGTGAGAGATCCATTCTAAAGTTACTTCCTTATATGTATGTCCCATGAGGACCAACAGGTAGCAACATTTATATATTTATTATCATTATTTTGTTTTATTCATCTATTTATTGATGTACTGATACATTTTTGTATTCCTTTATTTATTTATCTTTTATAATTTTATTGTATTATTATTATTATTATTATTATTATTATTATTATTTTTTTTTTTTTTGAGGTGGGTACCCCTTACTTTTCAATGTTTATGCATGCACGTGTCCATTTATTCGTTCACATTCGCAATGGTTAGAATTTTTTGTTGTATTTCCCATACTTTCCCTTCTCTTATCAACCACAGTCGTGTGTCTTATAGTTGTATACTCGATGTTTGTCTATCTTTTCCGATTTATTATGATGTATACAACTTTGCTAGAATGTTATATATCTATGCTCCAACACGTAATTGATATGAGTCAAAAGAAAATGAATATGGTGTGTTAATCTTGTTGTTGTGACTGGGGACAATATTGTGTAGATGATCTTTTCAGAAAGCTAAGCCTTTAACACACAACGAGCACAAACACACGTACGCTGATCACTCACACGTACCCACACATACACACAAACGCACACACACACATACACACACCCACACTCACATACGTACACACTTTTTCCGGTACTGTTTTATTCCTCCAAACATAGCAAATACATGAACACAATTGTCAACAATTACAATAAACAAGTATGTATGTATTTTTTTTAAAATGTATGTTTACCTCACTGACATGGCTTTTAACCCAATAAATCTGGGGACCAGATTTATTCGATTACTATTACTATTTTGTTTTGAAATGCTTTAACTTTTCAAAAACTTAAAAAAGGGTAGAGTATCTCTCTGTCTATTCATTATTTCAACAAAGCATTCATAATTGTGTATGAAAAATGACCAATTTTTTTTTAGATAGCGTCCTCTTGTGTTGTATCGGATCTTTTTGAATGGTAACATTCATTTCTAAACACAAATCATAACATCATACAAACCATAATCATACATACCCACATACAAATACAAATAAATGCAACATAGTTTCGAATATACTTGATTTATTATAATTTACCGAATAGGCACATTGGCCTCTTGAGTAAAAGCAACGCGAAATAAAGAAAGTCTTTATGTATAAAAGGGGTAGTTTAGTTTTGGTATCGCGGGTGCTTCGATAAATCATTTGTGTGAGGTAATGAATAATTAAGTGTTACATTTGAATGTATATATTTGAAACATTATACAGAACAGCTATATCATAACTGCATTAAATAGAGGACGAACGTGTGTTTAAAGATTTACGAACGTGTTGTAAAATCCTAAACATCTTTAAAAACATACTACAGTTTGTTTTAATTTGTGATGTCCTCTCTATTAAATAATTATTTTTACCAAACATCATGAAATGTAAACAAAACCAAATAACCAATGGCATACCCTTTTTTACGAAAACTTATATTTCCATACTTTTTTCAGTGTCCGTTGTGTCCACACCTTACAAATAAGAAGTTGTTCATTGTGTTATCGCACATAAATATATTTTGAGAAAGTGACTGCTCATTTCCTGCATTTTCATCTAACGAACTAAATAATGATTTAAGTAAAGTAATAAAGTAAAAAGAAATCGGCCGTGAGTGTGACATGAACGATGTCGACAACAATTTCGAAAGGATTGTATCATCAATTTCTTTCTAGAGATTGACATAATAGTATACAACTAACGAATGGGCTACTTGTAATAGTAAAATCTATTACCGAGGTGGGCTCAAAATGATTATTACCCGAAGCGCAGCTGAGGGTAATAGTCATTTTGAGACAACCGAGATAATAGATTGCCTATCACAATCAAGCACATTAGTTAGTTGTTTTATATCACTCATCAATATCACGGATTGTGTTCAACTTATAGCAAAATAAGTGAAAATCTCTACAATATTTCATAAATCGCTTGTAAATTTTGATATAAAAATCAATCGACATTAGCTGCGTTCACACGATAAAAGCCAATCTTGTGGTTATCTTGTGGTTTGCAATCTTAGAGGTTTGCCCTACATTTGGATGTAATGCACATTCCATGATAAAATATTCATAGCAAATGTTATATCAATGTAAAGGGGAGGATTCACGATTTCCAATGATACCAAATTTATGAATGGTAATAGCGTAATCAAAAAGTTCGATTGCGGAACTTTTTGTGCGGGGTAGATATATATATATATATATATATATATAAGCGAAAGGTGAACTAATACATACAGCTTTGGTTTCTTCCGATATTTAAATAATGCAAAGAATAATCATAAATGATTGAGAAGGAAGAATAATAGGCGTAGCTTAATAAGCATTGTTCCTCCCTTTAATCCTCCAAATGAAAAAAGGCACTGGTCGAAAAATTGGTCTCCGCCAGGACTCGAACCCGGGTCTCCAGCTTGGAACGCTGACGCCTTAACCACTAGGCCATGGGGACCGTGTGATTAAAGACAGATCCAAATTCAGGTCATTGGCAAGCCAATCTCTCGGCCCTTTGTACTCAATTAATTCATGGGGAGGGAGTTACAAACAATGCAAGCCGCCTGTACTTCAGCTGGATCACAAAGGAGTGATTCAAGTATAGTTAAAACATATATATATAAGCGAAAGGTGAACTAATACATACAGCTTTGGTTTCTTCCGATATTTAAATAATGCAAAGAATAATCGAGTCCTGGCGGAGACCAATTTTTCGACCAGTGCCTTTTTTCATTTGGAGGATTAAAGGGAGGAACAATGCTTATTAAGCTACGCCTATTATTCTTCCTTCTCAATCATTTATGATTATTCTTTGCATTATTTAAATATCGGAAGAAACCAAAGCTGTATGTATTAGTTCACCTTTCGCTTATATATATATGTTTTAACTAATACTTGAATCACTCCTTTGTGATCCAGCTGAAGTACAGGCGGCTTGCATTGTTTGTAACTCCCTCCCCATGAATTAATTGAGTACAAAGGGCCGAGAGATTGGCTTGCCAATGACCTGAATTTGGATCTGTCTTTAATCACACGGTCCCCATGGCCTAGTGGTTAAGGCGTCAGCGTTCCAAGCTGGAGACCCGGGTTCGAGTCCTGGCGGAGACCAATTTTTCGACCAGTGCCTTTTTTCATTTGGAGGATTAAAGGGAGGAACAATGCTTATTAAGCTACGCCTATTATTCTTCCTTCTCAATCATTTATGATTATTCTTTGCATTATATATATATATATATATATATATATATATGTTCACCACACCGACGCAGACCATCTTTTTGAACTTTATATATATATGATATACATAGTTAAAAGTCACACATGATGTTTTAATTACATTATTCTACCCCCAAACCTCCCCCCATCCTTAACTCACTCTGAGACCCTATCCCATACATCTAACCTCCCTAGTCCCATGCATAACATGCTGGTCAAACAAATTATGCATACTTATATAATTCCAAATTTATAAATCCTCCCTGGGTATATACACCGTGTCCCAGAAAAAAACGAAACCGGGTTTCATGGCAGAAATTTTATGTTATAATGAATAGTTTCCTT
This sequence comes from Echinarachnius parma, assembly GCA_037951105.1. Classification (NCBI taxonomy): domain Eukaryota; kingdom Metazoa; phylum Echinodermata; class Echinoidea; order Clypeasteroida; family Echinarachniidae; genus Echinarachnius; species Echinarachnius parma. Next base: position 27,946 of record JBAMJV010001852.1, read on the forward strand.
GATGATATATATATGTCTGGAAAGCTGTGTGTCTCTTATTTTATTTGATATACAACTTATGGCACATAATTCACGCATGACTGAATTAGAACGATAGAAAGTGGTGTTACCAAAATTCAATTTGCGCGCAGAAATTGCAAGTTTGGGTGATGTTTTGGGTAGAGTTTTAAGAGTAGTAAACGTACTTATTTTGAAAAAGGACAGACACCGCATGAAAATTCATAATTTTATCTTTTATATGACACCTCATGATTAAAAAATAAATTATATATGCCAGAGAACGAATACAATGAAAACATGCTTGATTCCAGCCCAAATGAGTAACTTTCCTGATATAGCCTGTTTCCTGATCCCCATGTTTGTGTAAATTCACTCATGCATCAAAGTCCATTGTCAGCTGCTAGTCAGGAAAGCTGAGCGACTTCTTACTCAACTTTCACTCATTCGGGCAGAAATCAGGCATGTTTTCATTTACTCGTTCTCTGGCATAAATTATTTATTTTTTAGCATGAGGTGTCATGTAAAAGATACAAATATGAACTTTTATGTGGTGTTTGTCCTTTTTAAAAATAAGTACGTTTACAACTCTTAAAATTCACCCAAACTTCAAATTTATGCGTGCAAATTGAATATTGGTAACACCACTTTCTATTGTTCTAATTCAGTCATGCTTGAAGTATGTGCCATAAGTTGCACATCAAATGAAAGAAGAGACACAGAGCTTTCCAGGCATATATATATCATCAATTAAATTATTCTTTATGACAGAAAATTTCTGCCATGAAACCCGGTATCGTTTTTTCTGGGACACGGTGTACACTACTCACAACAAGTAAGTACCCCCCTAGCATTTTGTCATATATCTCAAAAAGTATTTCACCGACCTTTATCATTCAAACGGTAATGGCTGCGTAATTTTATTACGCACAATGCGAGTGGTAAATGGTTGCCACAGCGTTACGTTTTCATCATCAAAAAATGAATTTTCTAAAACAAAGTACTAAAAAAAAGTTGCACTTTCAGTTTTATTGGGCATAGTGGGTACATTTTGTATACGAGTAAACATCTTTATTAAAGATTTCCCAAATCTATTATGCAATCCACTACTACTGCTGCATTGTTCTTAGTGGCAAAAGCATGCATTTTTCTAAAACAATAGGCCTTTCAATATGAAGTTGCTGGGGATTCGAATGGCCGAAGTCATGTCCTGTTTTCATCTTTATTGGAGTGGCCTAATTCACTACTCTGTTATGTAACTCAGTACTACTGCTGCATTGTTCACAGTGGAACCAGTACAAAGTGTACCCACATGGACTTTTGTGTGCACACGCGTTATGAACGAAAATGGACACATGACATGATTGACAACAGATCCTCATTCTCCATGACCACTGAAGAAAATCGATTAGGGTTTTCTGCAAGATGTAGGTAATAAGTTATAGTTTCATACCCTGAAATATCATTCCGATTGATCTACTATCTTTAAAGTTATCGTTGCAGAAAGTCCCGTTGTAATTATTTCTGGGACATGCTGTGTGCCAAATAAAACTGAAAGTGCAACTTTTTTGTTTGTACTTTGTTTTAGAAAATTAATTTTTTAATGATGAAAACGTAATGCTATGGCAACCATTCACCACTCACAGTGTGCGTAATAACATTGCGCATCCATTACCGTATATGACAAAATGCTAGGGGGGGTACTTACTTGTTGTGAGTAGTGTATATATAGTTTGCTGCGCAAACAGATCAGTCACTGATGAGCCGTACGGTAAGGACGGTGAAACAGCCTGTATGACGATTTAACCGAGTTACTTTACTTGACTATACTACAACTCCTAATACCTATAGTCGAGCACTTTTCGAAATTGTAGATTTACCACGATTCCTATACTCATATAATTACACATATATAAATATAAATATTTTGAATATATACAGCATTATTTGGCTCATTATCTCCAAAGCTTATATAATTATTTATTTATTAAGTGAAATTAAGGAATTTAATTTACGGGTATTCGCAGGCTAGTTATTATACAGTGTGCTTCCACGATAAAAGAAAGTTCGTCTACAATTCTCTCTGCTTAGTTTTGGGAGACACAATATATCCTTATGACGTAATCCATATCTAGTTATAAAATGTTCTAATACGTACACAGGTGCCATATTATACAAATTTATGAATATATGTGTCTAGTTTAAAGAACTGCAATGTCAACACTGTTAAAGGGATAGTTGAGTATTGGTCAAACTTAACTTTAGTAACCAAAACCGGCACCATTACAGTACAAAGTAATAGTTATAACTTCACCATGCTTAAAAAGTATACACAATTACAAACGACTAAGTAAAACCCTTGTTATCATTCAAAAAGAGCCGTTACAACTGAAGAGGGCTCTATTTAAAAAATCATTGGTTTTAGCCTTTTTTTATACAAAATTGTGCATTTAATGTTTGTTAAAATAGTGATTCAATTCTAAAAAGTTTAAATACCGGTGAAATATATTTTGAATACAACCATATTAATGGATAATTCAGCCGTTTCTAAACCGATTTTGATCAAATAAAGTTTATTCTGTCATTGAAATTTTATGTTCTTTCAAATTTGACAGTCATTTTTTTTCATTATCTCACACAGAAATAGCGGGGGCACTTCGGGAAATACCAATACTCAACACTACCTTTAAGCATGACTCATTAATATATTAACTGAACCCTAATAAGGCCGGGGGGGGGGGGGGGGGGGGGACACATAATATGGTTTTGATTTGTACGTTGACTAGTGGACTGGTACGGTAACGTAATTTTTTTTGAAGCAGTGCGCATATCGCATCTACGTGCCCGTAGTTCGTAACAGAAATCTAGTACAATTAAAACCCTGTTTTACCGTCGGTCTGTGACGATAAGCACTATTTGGTTATGAAACACAACTTCATATAACTGTATATTATTGTTTCCCTTTTGTGGTCTCTGTAAACAGATCAACTGTACTATGATTATGATTTGAATGAATTTGTCATATGCCTATAGCGTCCAAATTTCTTGTTTGCATTGGATGGTCACTATATACAGGTTTGACTATGAGATTTTTTTTATGACGTCTGTCTATAAAACCCATACCTCAATATAGCGCCCACTCACATTGTTTTCTTTGGGTGGTCACTATACACAGGTTTGGCATTAACCTGTTTTATGGATATTTTATGGAATATAAAAGTCACCTGGTCATAGCGGCCAATTTTGTTACTTCCATTTGGTGATCATAGACACAGGTTTGACTGTAAACATATTCTGGAACCTGTCTGTAATGGAAACCTATTTAAAGCGCTCAATTTTGTTTAGTATGTAAACCTGTCCATAATGGTCACCTGCTTATAGCAGCCAATCTCTTCATGTCTTGTTGCCCTTGGGTGGTCACAATACAAAGGGCTAACTGCATATGTGTTTTACGGAACTGGTCTGTAAAGGTCGCCTGTTTATAGCGGTCAATGTTCTTGTTTTCATTTGTTGGTCTTTATTCACAGGTTTTACTATATTTCGGAACCTGTCTATAAAGGTCACCTGATTATAGCGGCAAATGTTTATGTTTTTCTTTTGTGGCCATTATACAAAGGGTTAACTATATATAATTTTATGAAACTGGTATATTAAGGTCACCTGTTAATAGCGGCCGAATTTCTTGTTTGAATGTAAACGATATTTCAGAACCTGTCACCTGATTTAAAGGTAACGTTGAGTATTGGTCAAACTTAACTTTAGTAACTAAAACCTGCACGATTACGGTACAAATAATAGTTATAACTTCACCATGCTCGAAAAGTATACATAATTACAAACGACAAAGTAAACCCCTGTTATCATTCAAAAGAGCCGTTACAACTCAAGTGTCAAATTAACTCTAGAGAGAAGCGCTGGCGTTCCAGGTCCTCCTAATACTGTAACGCGCGGTAATAGTTACCGCGTATATTCATGTGTATCGCAAGCGCCGTTCGCCTTTCGCATCGGCGCGCCGCGGCGGCCATCACGATCATCTTTCGTTCAAAATTATGTTCGGAGTCGCGCTAGCACATGGAGAGAAGTCGAGGAGGCGCATATATCAATGATTGTTTGCGGAATGGAGGTGAAAAATCATAATTTTATTCCTACCCGATAGTTGGATCACATAATGGAGAGTGAATAGGTGGTAAGGTACCGTATCATATGTATAGTTTTAAGCACAATTAACGTGCTTACAAATATTAATTTTCAGTCCCGTATTAAGAGGACCTAGAACGCTTGCGCCTCGCGCTAGCGTTCTCTAAAAAGTGCATACCCCGGACGTCAATCACTTTTATAAATATTTTGAAAGCAAATTTCACAACAATTAGAGCATTTGAATAGGAATTTTTATGTTATATTATTATGATGATCTTTCATATGGAATTAAAATCAACCAAATCCGATACAATTAATTTTTTTAGGGGCACTTTGGAAAATTACCAATACTCAAGGGTTACCTTTAAGCGGCCAATTTTTCAATTTCCATTTGGTGTCATTATACACAGTTTTGACTGTAATACATATTTTGGAACTTGTCTGTAATGGAAACCTGTTTAAAGCGGCCAATTGTTTTTAGTATGGGAACCTCTCTGTAATGGTCACCTGCTCAAGCGGCAATTTATTTGATTTCCATTTGGTGGTCATTATACACAGGTTTGACTTGTAAAAGATATTTTTGAATCCTGTCTGTAATGGAAACCTGTTAAAAGCGGGCCAATTGATTATATCCCTGTGTTGGTCATTACACAGGTTTAACTTTCAACGATATTTTGTCACCTTTAACGGTCACTTGCAATTTAGCGACAATTATATTTGCCCATTGAGTGGTCACTTTACAGAAGTTGAATTTATGAGACTTTTCAGATCCTGGCCATTAGAGTCACCTTTGTATAGCGGCCACTTCTATTGTTTCCATTTGGTGGTCACTATACACAGGTTGCACTGCATTCGATCTTAAAACATGTGTTACAAACTTATCTTCTCTGCAATTTTCGCGCGAGTACTGCATGACGTAACTGTCTAGAGACTTAAACGAACGTCGTCGTGTGAAATCGAAAAAGTAGAGAACAGCAGTTAACGTGCCTAGTCATCTCATTGTGGTACCTCACTGGGACGACAGGTCAACAGCCCTCGTATAAGCGATCGAAAAATCCCCGCCCCTCCGCATTTTTGTATTGCCCCAAAACGCAGTAAGATGACGCGCCGCTGCTCGGTGACTTTTTCTTTTGAAAATCGGACCTACTGTTACGAAGTCACGTGACCTTTTGTATATGCATGTCAGCCGGGGTCCGCTCGCTAGTCATAAGGACCGCTAGTCATAAGGACCATTAGTCACAAGGACCGCTATTCATAACGTGTAACTTCCTATACTGAATGCCATTATGAATAGTGACCCCCTTTTCGTTTTATGATTAGCGGTCCTTCACGTATAGGAGGTTATACGTTATGAATAGCGGTCCTTATGACTAGCGGTCCCTATGACTAGCGAGGTTACCCGTGTCAGCCCGAAAATCGCTCAATATCGTGATTTGTGTACAAAACATATGGAAATATCAATTTCCGTAAAAATAGGTATATCATTAGTTGATTTTGTCTTGTTTACATTTTATATGTTTGTTTTGGGGTTTAAAATAGTTGAATTATAGTTAGAAATAAAATAAACAACACAAACAATGCAATACATAAGTTAAACAAAACAAAGAAATAGTGATCAGAAATCAATCGGGCAATGATGAAATAAGCACAAATGTATGGTTTACATTATTAAAGGAAGTGCACTTTCGCATACAAATTAATGATTACCTGCATAAAGAAAAGAAAAGATCTGTATCATTTACCATATATGAACATTTTTTTGGTCTAAATTAATGTCTAAATTGATGTAAAAGACCAAATGATTGAAATATGATTTGTTAAAATGTATGTTACTTAAATTTAAATCAATAAATGCTTGGAAACGAGAAAGAAAAGAAATCATCATACTTCCTCATTTTGATTATGGAGATTTGGTTTGGCAATCTGCTTCAAAATCTTCTCTTTTGTTATTGCAAAAATTGCAAAATAGAGCGGGTCGAACCATAATGAGAATTAATCCGTGTTCGCATATATCTACACAACATGTTCATGATACTTTGATATGGGATTTTCTAGACAAACGTTATAAGTAACACTTGTTCATAACGATGTATAAAGTGTTACAAAATTTAACTCATAATTATATGCTCGATAATATACTACTCAAAACAAGTTAAGGATCACGTTTTATTTTGTGTATAATTTTAAAATGACATATTTTACTCCTGAATGACCTCAAACCCACTGTAATCAATATCACATGTGGTTTATTTGTTGCATAATGTCTCTTGCATCATGTTTGTATTCCAATGAGGACACCATCTAGTCAAATAAAAAATGAAAGAACTAGGTAAGACCTCACTCATAGCTTGGAAAAAAATACAAGTTAAGAAAAAAGTGATCCTTAACTTTTTTTGAGTAGTATATACTTCATTGAAAAGTACCAATTATGAATTACGTTCGAGTCAAGTTATGAATTTGCCTAAGCCTAGGTCAAACTGTTGTAAAAGAACGTTCTTCTACAGAGGAACTTCAGTGTATAACCAATTACCAATTGCAATTCGTAATGCTACGAGCTTGAGATCATTTCAAACATTTTAGATGAACATATTCCATACAATTGTAAATATTTGCAGTTCCCTGTTCTACTCTTTTCTCTCTCTTTCCTTAACTCTCATTGAATTGTTCAAATGGGGTTTAAAGTATTTGTTCTTAACTGGAAGTGTTTATATTATTTGTCACCAATTTTAATTTAGTGTACATAATATGGAATACTTTATGAAATTATAATTTCTCTATTTTTCAATCATTGTATATAGACGTTTATAATTGTATATACTGTATCTAATTGTGGGACCCCAAGGAAGAACAGCGGTTTTTTAATTCTGCTGAATTTGGTCATCCCCCGTTGCACTTCATTGCTGTATTTATTGTTGTGATTTCTGAAATAAACAAACAAACAAACAAACAAACCAAGTCAGAAGTCTTGTGTAGGTCAACTACAACTACCCTTGTATACACTGTTAGAAAATTTCTCAGTAAAAATACAGAAAAGTGCTTTGCAGCAGAGTCTCGAGACGTCCTGTAAGTTTACTGCATACTTCTTTTCGCAATTTACTACTTATCTGTTTTTAACAGACAATCTGTGTGTGATAAATACAATTTCTTCTTTAAAATAACAGAAAAGTACTTGCAGCAGAATCTCGAGGACTCCTGTTATTTTACTGCACAATTCTTTTCGCAATTTACTACTTATCTGTTTTTAACAGACAATCTGTGTGTGATAAATACAATTTCTTCTTTAAAAAACAGAAATGTACTTGAAGCAGTCTCGAGAACTCCTGTTATTTTACTGCATAAATCTTATTGCAATTTACTACTTTTCTGTTTTTATAAAATATATGTATGTAATAAAAACAATTTCTTCTTTAAAAAAACAGAAAGTCAATCCATATCACAAAAATTAAAAATTGCGCTTGTGGTGAGCTTCATCCTACATCACTAACCTCACTAACCTAATTCTAATACCTATACCTATACCTTACCTTCAAAGCTAATCATTCTATCATCCTACCTTTCCTACAAACATATTGTGTAATCGGTTCTATATATATACACATATTCTAGGTATGCGGGTTTTTTGTGGTTAGTATTTGCACAGAGTTGATTCTGAAATGATTGGCCTTCAAAGCAAATTCATACCACAACATACAATTGTTATTTACATGTTTATGAATTATATTCAACAACAAGAACATGATAACAATGCTTTCAAAAGAATTAATTACAAAAAGAAAGAAAGAAATTTACATTCACTTACACTTGTTCATAATCGATCATGAATACCCCGATAGCAATGGGGATAGCGTGGGGATCGATTATGGAACCAGCATTATGGGCTGCCCATATGGTTTCATTATCTGGGCACCCAGATGGCCCCATGTGGTTTCATTAAGTGGGTTCTAGGTGGGTGTACCCTTGTGGGGCCATAATATGTCCCATGTTTGAAGTTTGAAGTGTATTAACAACAACAAAAACAATATTGTATGTACATTAAAATATACATCCAAGGCAAAATATAAAAATACGAACTGTAAACGATTACTTTATATTGATACAAAAGTTAAAATTGTTGTTAACCCATCAAGGACAAGAGCTATTTTAAGGCAAATCTGATCAATTGTTTTCCTCTACAAATTGGCAACTCCTAAATTATGTTGACCGATCAATGACATAAAAATAGGTGGAAAATATTAATTTAGTAATGACCATTTAAGACAAAATATATGAAGTGACTTTGCTGCATAGTTGCCAATTTGAACGCCAATATCTGTTTTAAAAATATTACAATATGTTGCCAATTTAAGGATTTTTCTAAATTATAGTGATTTACGCAATAATAAAAAATCATTACAAAATAACTAAAGCAGGTATAGAGTAACAAAATAGGGATCTAAAAATAGAGGAATTTATGCTCTTTCTTTCTGTACACTTCACATAACTAGTCTTCTTCTTGTTTAAGTGTAGGACTACCAAACCACAAATAATGGGTATTAGGCTCTGATGGGATAGAGAACCGACAGTTAGCACAGGTGTTGGTCGAGATCGGTTCTCTTTATTATCCAGTATTACAAAAGCTGATATAATAATTCTTGAAATTAATTAATAACTTATGCAAAAGATGTATTTGTTCAACAAATAAATTGTGAGGGTCTTATGAAATTAATATCTTGTTTTTTTGTTCTTAAATCTTCTGGGGTAAGCTATTCCAAAGCTTTGGTCCACCAAAGTCTTGTTTCATAAGTATGGTGTAACATCTGACAATATTCTAATAATGAGTGTGGTAAAGTACAAATCATATACAAATGTTGAAACTGCAAGTTCATGCAAACTAAAATCATCTTACATCCCCAATTGTTAAAACAGTGGTTTCGAGGATTTTCCCAATAATGAAAATGTAATAATTATCAAAGTATACTTACAACGGGTTGTCCTTTCTTCAAGCTTTGTGGACTTTTATTTTATTAATCATACTATTATATAGCATTGATATTACCCCGCCGTATAGATCTATATAATAATGTGATATTAATTGTTCACTTGATTTTTTTGTAATGTTAATGTTTCTATATCATTGGAAACAAAATTGAAATTGAAATTGAAATAATAGCTCGCATAGCCATTTGTTGAGCTAAATGAATACAAGTAAGATTTAGAACTGCTTCCCCATACCTCAATTCCATAAAGAATGTAAAGTTTTATAAATGATTCATACAAAAGCACAAGAATATACCGAGGCACAACATTTCTCAATTTAAATAGCTAACGCACTTTTCTACGAACACACTTATTTACAAAGTAAATGTGATTTTTACAAATCAATGTATACTATCAATTTCAACTCCTAGAAAAGATGCCACAATAAGCCAGTTCGTAGTTACAATCTGCGCATGCGCGTATTTACTTCCGGGTATTTTGATATTCCATCGATCGTGAGAATCAAAGGAGCCACACGTGCAATTGAATGCGAATTATTTGTTTACGTTTTTAAAATCTGGATCAGGATAAAAAATAAGCCCATCGTTTTTGTATTCACCACATCAAAGGTTAATAGCATAATATGTACTATTTCATAGAACAAGAACCGGTTTGATAGAATGTGTTATTCATGTGTAATGATGATATTTATTGATCAATAATTTCACCGAGCCTTGCTTGGCCTGGCTAGCAAGCACGTATAGGTGTACATAATAGTGTACATAGCATTGTGCGGAGATTATCGTCTTCCGCTTGCTGCACTATCCAACGCAAAAACAGTTTTTGCCGGCTGATTTCTCTCTCCATTTATTATCAAATGCAAACAAAATTTCGTTTATGTGATCCACAATTTATATAAATTGATAATGATTACCGACTTTCTTGTTTTGAAGACCGCGCAACATGTAGAAAGAAATATTATATCCCGTCTGTTTTCCTTGCCGATGGCGTCCTAAAACATAGCGTTCAATTTTGAACGGTACATTGTACGAATGGGTGGTATGCTTTTCGCCCGCCTTGTAGCATTATTGCGTGTGAATGATTCACCTAGATCATTCACAAGAAAGATGATTACAAGAAAGTTGATATGGAGAAAAATCGGTAAATTCTTGAATATACTTTACCTTAAATGTGTTCTTTATGAGTTTATGCAGCTGCTCGTATAATTTCCACTTTGATTTTATGCATCTAATGTTTGTTTTATGCTGTCAAACTAAAATTATCCGGTAATATGACATGATAGCATACACTTTACTGTACGTTGATAGCCCGTTAATGGAATATCGGACTACGCCCTCTGACGTCACCCAAGCTCCATAGTCTAATTACGAACTGGCTTATTACAACATTAACATGATTAATATCTGTACCAGACAGTTAAGGACACCGTTTAGATTCTTTACCTGTATTTTGCTTTGGATAATCATATAATTAGTTTTCTTTAAATTAATAGTGAGTTTATTAGCATTACACCATTTTGAACTGCATTTAATTGCTCATTCACTTAATTTGAATCTATTTCCTTTTGACTCTCATCAAAAGTATGAAAATATTGAATCGTCTGCAAACAATCTAAACTCAAAGTAGTCAGTACAACAAGGTAACTAGTTAAATATAAGTTAAAACAATGTTACTGACACCTGTGGCTCCGTTCTGTAAGCATACAAATTCCTGTACAAAAAATGTTCTTATTTTCTTTTTAAGTACAATAATTGAAAAATTATGTTGACAAACAGTTATTTCGTTTCTTTTAGAATTATTCTTTAACATTACAGATGGTCTGCGGCAACAATAATTCACAAAAGAATTTTTTAAGAAAACAGATCTTTCCTTTAAAAATGAGGATTACTTTATTCCACGAAGCACTCTGTGAAATTACAGAAAATCGGTACATGGAAAAACAATTTTCTGCAAAAAAACTTTTCTTCTTTTACTTTATAGTAAAATAAATGCAAAATTATGTTGTAATCCAGTTATTTCGTTTCATTTAGAATTATTCTTTAAAATTACAGATGGTCTTCGGCTACGATGATTCACAAAACAATTTTGTAAGAAAACAGATCTTTTCTTTAAAATATGTGGATTGCTTTATTTCACGAAGCACTCTGTAAAATAACAGAAAATCAATAGAATAGTGTAAGCATACAAATTTTCTGTAAAAAAACAGTTCTTCTTTTCTTTTTAAGTAAAATAATTGAAAAATTATGTTGACAAACAGTTATTTCGTTTCTTTTAGAATTATTCTTTAAAATTACAGATGGTCTGCGGCAACAATGATTCACAAAACAGTTTTTTAAGAAAACAGATCTTTCTTTTAAAAATGAGGATTACTTTATTTTACGAAGCATTCTGTGAAATTACAGAAAATTGGTACATGGGGTCTGTAAGCATAACAATTTTCTGCAAAATGACTTTTCTTCTTTTTATTTAAAGTAAAATAAATGACAGATTCTGTTGAAAAACAGTTATTTCGTTTCCTTTATAATTATTCTTTAAAATTACACATGGTCTGCGGCTACGGTGATTCTCAAAAGAATGTTGCAAGAAAACAGATCTTTCCTTAAATATGAGGATTATTTTATCTCACGAAGCACTCAGTAAAATTACAGAAAATCAGTCCGTGGGGTCTGTAAGCATATCAAGTTCCTCTAAAAAAAACTTTTCTTCGTTTCTTTTAGAGTTTTTTTTCTGTTAAATTAAAGGAAATTTCCAGTTACAACAATTTACAGAATGATTCTGTTTTTTTTTTCCTGTAAAATCTACTGTTTTTTTTAACAGTGTACATATCATAAGGCATTCATCCGTAGCATGTACAGTCAAACCTGTCTATAGCGACCACTCAAGGGACCGGCGAAAAGTGGTCGCTATAGATAGGTGACAAGTTATCTGCCATTTTGAATGTCTGGTCGCATATTGTGCCTGTATTGACATGTATACATAGTTGGCATCTGTACACGCACGTGTCCACAGTTTGCAATTCAATTCAATTCAATTAAGGTTTATTACAAAATGACATCATCGTAGCCGAAGCTGAATTGCCAAGACATTTACACAGTAAAATACATAATGATGGTTACAATAGTTAAACACAGTCGTGTACATGAATGAACATCCACATTGAAATGTTAATTATACTAATAAATGAATAGATAAGTTAATGTTTCATTATATATAACATTATAATACACATGCATGTTAATTAATTTCATGAATAATAATCATTTAAAGGGATAATTGAGTTCTGGTAAGTACAGTACAGATTTGGTGAAACTGAATTTTAGTAACCAAAACCTGCATCAGAGGCCGCTTTCGAAACACTCATCGGTTTCAACCATTTTGAATAAAATATTGTGCATGTGATGCTTTGTTGAAATAGTGATTAGATAGATAAATAACCAACAACTATTTAAATACCTATTTTGTAACTTTTTGAAAAGAGGAAGCATTTTTAAAAATTTTTAACGGCTGGTTCAAAATTCTCTAATAAACCTGGGGCCCCAGGTTTATTACAAATAGTTATATTTATGGATATTTCAGCCGTCTCTGAACCGATTTTGATCAAACAAAGATGATTTTATTATTTAAATATTATGCTCTTTCAAATTTTACATTCAGTTTTTCATTACCTCACAAAAAAATAAGTAGTCTAGCGCCCTCTCTACCAAAACTCAACTATCCCTTTAAGATCCGCACAAAAAATGAATTTAACTGTTTTTTAAACGATTAGTTTTACAATGAAATGGGGTATATTTATGAACATTTCGTAAATTAAAATTAACCATTCTTTGATCTGGCAGCCATGAAGAACAATGTTCGTGTTTTTTCTAAACTAATATCAAAATCAAGACAAAGTTTCTCCCGACGTTCTTTCAATGTTGTCAATTTGCACACATCTAAAGCATGATTATAAGATTCATAATTGAGTCCCAAGATTCTAAATGCACGTTTTTGTATTTTTTCAATATCATCAGTTTGTTTACTTGTGGAGTTAGAATGAACAAGTGGGGCACACAGTACTCTAATATTTGTCGTATGTATCCAACATAAACAATTAAACGATCACAAATGGGTAAATTAAAACGTTTCATAGTACGTTTCCAAGTACGTAACATCATTTAGTATTTAGTATTTGTTGCATGCATAACCGCAACAAAAGTTGAAATAATAATATTATTTCAATTTTTATTGTGTTTTTTCAATTATATTGGCATTATATTTTGAATTATATTAAAGGGACTAAGTAACATTGTCCAAATCCTCAAAATCCAATTAAAATTTTAGCGGTTCCCTCATACATTGTTGGACTCTATCAAGAACAACGCATGGGACAGGTTTCAGTTTGTCAAATTTCCCTTTCGTAAGAGTAAGAAACACGGGGGAAACACCCCGCCTCGGCAATTAAAATGTTTGTTAGATGAAATTAAGTTGTGATGTTGAGTGAAGTGCCTTTGTTCAGGTATACCTGAAGGGCAAATATCTTTGTTTATAAATCTGAAAAATTGGTGTCGGTAGTTAAGCGTCTTTCTGATGGTCATTGTGATTAAAAAAGTATGTTATATGCAGTGGCATGATCACAATTGGAGCCTTGAGCGACCAGAGGCGGCCGAGTCGATGCCTTGGTCGCTATACACAGGTTTAATACGTGCGTCGGGACCCAAATAGGGTGGTCGCTGACCGCGTTAGGCAGGTGGTCGCATTACGCAGGTCGTTTAACACATGATTTTTCAGGGGAGGACCGGAGAGCGGTTGTTATTAGCAGGTGGTCGCATAAACATATTATCATACATAGTCAAAGCATCAAGAGAGGAATAGGGATGTCTTTACCCAGTATTAAACACTTGTGGTTTAGCCTTCTCCAATGTTACTTTCAAATTGCTGCTTCTAAATCTCTAAAGGTTTCATTCAATATATGCTCAAATTTGAAACTTTTAAGAAAATAGATTGCAACACCACCACCTTTTTTTTGGCGATATTTTCTAATTGAACAGTACTAATTAGCAATTTCCGAATCAAATTTATTATCATCAAGCATAGTTTCATTAAGTGCTAAACATGTGAAAATTTGTATTACATACAAGAATCTTAATTTAATCAAAATGTATGAATAACCATTTTTACTAAACTGTGTAGTTCCTCCTTATAATCTTGAATCTTGAATCTTGAATCTTGAATCTTAGAATCTTGAATTCCTTTCCTAGATTTCATATGTAAAGTTTCACTTATAAATCTTTACCTTTCATACAACATTTTCGACATTCCCAATCTAAAAACTGTTTCCATTGATCATTTATTTTTCGTTTGGAGCTTCAGAGCACGAAATACTAACCCATTTCTAAACGTTATGCATTTCACATCATTTTGAATTTCCCTAACTAACGTATCACATATTACACACAACATATTACTCCCCATTTATAACATCAACAACACATACAAAAATATAGTATAACAGCATAACCACAAACTATATATATAATAAGTTAAACAAATAACAACAAATGAAACTAAACAAGATAAATAATCATGAGTTCGTTCAAAGGAAAGTCAATTGAGAGGGTCGGAAACCGCTTTCTTTTCATCGCTGCATTGTTTTTTCTTTAGTTTTGTCTTTATGTTCCTTATATTCCATGTATTTACCTCAGTTTTCGTGCTTCTTCTTTGGTCCGATGACTTGTCTGATTGATTTGCCGTTCGTTGCAGGGAGAGCTACCAGTATACGTCCATATGTTGACCAAGTTGCTGGCCCATTCGGCGATGATCTCGGCTCCTAGAGTGTTTCGTAGTTCCGGGAGGTCCTTCGCGATGGTTATCCCGGATTTTTTGAGCCGCCGTCTAACCACCATCACTACATGCTTTACGCGATAAGTCGCAAACATTACGATGATCGGAAGGTGATTGGGCCGTTCCGACTTCCGCGTCGCCTTATCCGCCCCAGCGGGCCCCGATATCCATGTCAATGCGGTCCTGTTCCCCGAGCCACCCGGGGTTGATGTCGTCGGTGTAGCTGGTAGTCCTCTTTGGTGTGTAGCTCCTCTGCCCTGAAGTTCTGCTCTCCGGATCGCCCCGATCCGGTGGCTGTGGTCGATGTCCTTAAATTGTAGATCAACTCCAAGCTTTTTCTTGGCGATAGCCGTGGTGATGCTGTCGGGCTGATCTCCTGAATTTTCCGGAACAACAAAGACTCGTATGCAGTTTCTCCTCGAATACTGTTCGGCGTCGTTGTGCTTGGTTTACATCTATCCCCTAAAAAATGCGCAAGACTCAAATAAAAAAAAAAATCACCAAGCGGCGGGGCGTCATCCTTACGCGTTTCCGAGCCATCGGAAAAAAAAAATAAATAAAAAAGTGGGCCGTTATGGCCCCCGGCCTAATATTAGGGTTATTTTAATATTTCTAAGCGCTTTATTATTACCCTCGGTCATCAAGTACACGTCAAACCCGCACAGATATCTTCCGCATCGTCTCAACTCCCTTGGAAGCATACTAGCCCAGCTGCCCAACGGGCATTGAACGCTAATAAACACCTTACTGAGTGCTCCTGAATAAAAAGCAGGAATGTGGATTGATGTGGATTAATTGTGACTTACATGAGTTATCTAGATATATTTGGTATAATTTGAGGTCGTTCGACATTTGTTCATTTGCCAAACGACTGGAAGGCATGTGCCTCCCCCACTTTCGTAGCTATAATAATGAAATAAAAATAAACATTTATATAGTGAAAATTGCAAAGATCCTCTAAGCGCTTAAATAGTTATGTAATTATAATTACCCATGGTCATCAGGTACATTTCAAACCCTCACAGTGATATTGCATACTTTCTAAACTCCCCGGAGAACATACTAGCCAAGCTGCTAGTGATGATGGCGCTAAGGCTATTTAACACCCGACCATGGTCCCCAATTATACACCTGGGTAGCTATGCCACTGATTCAATGGTATGCGGCAATGTAAGCATTGCTCAATCGCCCATAGACAATTTTTAATTCCAGTTAGTTTTTTAACAGTGTATAAGCTTTATAACGCCTTAGACTATAATTTATGATGATTGTTGACAGGCTAGAGAGATGGGAGTTCTACAACTCATTCATGGCGTGACCAAAAATGGACAGAATATGAAATGAAACATTAGAAGCACACTCTCAGTGGAACCTATATTCTGACCATCATCGAAAGGAGCCAACTGAGATGGTATGAACATGTCTTGAGGATGCCTGATACAGGGGACACAAAAAGAATGTATGTCTGAAAACCGCAGAAGAAAAGACCAATAGGCCGAAGAGGATAAAGATGGGAGGATCAGTTCAGAGAAATTACCCAGAAAGAGGTAAGCAACTCCCAGCAAGTCAAAGGATTGACTCTTGACCGGACGAAGTGGCGATGTTTTACGAGCCTGCTAACTGACAGGCCAACTGGCCTACAGGCGTAAGGGTGAGTATGTGGGTGAAAAGTTGTTCATATATTTCTCTATATCGTTTATAAGCTGGTTAAAATCCAGCAAAGATTTAAATGCAATCATTTACTTAACTGTTAACCGTTATAACCGTCCTGCAACAATGGTGTACTACACGAATTGTAAAAGAGTCATAGATCAATCTTAAACCTGGATGTTATACTCGTTGTAATGTAATACTCTGAAAGAAGGCTGTTACAATTATGTATTATACTTGTTATTCAAAGCATCGATTATATTTTATGTTCATTCGGGTGATAATACATAAACGTTTTTACATGCTTAAGAAATGTGGGTTTCAAATGTTAACAAAGTAGTCCGCCCCTCCCCCCCCCCCCCTCCCCAACAAAAAAAAAATCGCTAGTTTCTAATCACAAATTACCATATCCACACGTTTGCCTGAACGATTAAAATAGTGAAAGGATACCAGTTTCAATATGACCAATCCTACCTTGGCTAAATTTCAAAATATGCTCATGGGGCATTAACGATACTAATCTGTTGGCCGATAATATCGATATTGTGATGTTGCATGATAGATAGATAGGTCAGAGATTGATATAGTAAATCAATTTTATTTGAAAATCCAATTATGTAAACAATAATAGAAATTATAATTTGTGGGAAGATACTAAATTGAATTTGGACTTACAATAGGATGAAAATAGACTTCAAAAAGTATTTATGAACATTTGTTAAAGTAAGGGTAGAGCAATCTCCTGCAGTTTGCTATATAGAACACTTAGAAATGTTACAAAAAAAGAAAATACGAATATTGTGTTACGTCCACAAAAATGTACCCTTAATAGTTCACTGATAAAGATAACAACAAATTGTATCTTGCACTTTATTTTAGGCACACAAAACCCAAACATATGTAAACTTGTCATATAGTGCATTTGGAGATTATTATGCTGCTTGTTGTGTGAACAGATGCGACTCTTCATTATGATAAATAGTGATCGGTATGTTTCATCTTATTGCATAAGAGTGAGAGTTTTACGCATGCGTTGCTTGATTATGTGAGTGTATGAGTTTGATTACGTTTGTATGGGAGAATGTGTCTAAGTATGTCCATATGCACGCTTGTGATTTTTTTTTTTTTTTAGTAGTTATGGTTTTATTATTGATTAGTTTATTATACCGGACATGTTGTTTTATAGCTTACATAATTGTTTTTTTTAGTATTTTAATTATACGCTCAAACTTAACAGTGTTTTGAACATGTATTTTTAATTAATTTATTAATTTTTTGTATAATTGTATGTCATGTATAACTAGATGTATATTTGTCAGAAGACAGAGCCCTGTGGAAGACCAGCTTTTTCTTGTATGATTTTAATTTGTATTGATTATTAATTACTGTTCAATTTGTATATGCCGAATTCAGGTTACTCTGTATAAATATGTGAAATAAATAGATAAATAACAATATAGTCAACAGTAACTTATGATCTTTGTGTTATAATGCAGGACATAAACAAATATACATACTTGTTCTTTTCTAATGAACAAGTAAGAATTATTTCAGTAGATTGGGTCTTTCCAAAAAGGTGACCCCCCGCCTTTTTTCATGAGACAGTCGCTGTGAATGGTTCTTTTGCTTGTTAATATTCATTAGCTATTTAATCGATCTTTCATAAAGAGAGGCTTGGTCTAATTTCGTTTTTTTTATTGGCTTTTTCGAATCTGAATATTCATTAGCTATTTGTGTACGTACGTGTACGTGTGGGCCCCATGATCTCGTCGTGCGAAAAATACGACGACCTGTTTTACAAAGTTCCTGAAAATTAATATTTTACCGAGAAAATCATAAAATGAGTCACGTTTGTGATCTCTTAAATGTGCAGTTTGACGTATACCATTGAAGTGTTAAGAAACAGACCTATTTTGTACTCACGACCATTTTTCGAGGGAAATGACAGAGTTGTTATTGCACTTAGAAGATGCATACACGTATGTTTATGCAATTAATGCAATTAATAGTCCTTGCTCGGGACCAATAATTCTCAGTCCCCGTAGTGAACTGGATTTTGTGCATTCGTTGAAATAGTGATTAGATAGAGAGATAATCAACAACTATTTAAAACCCTCCTTTGAACAATTTTGAAAAGAGGAAGCATTCTAAAACGAATTTTAACGGCTGGTTCAAAATTAGTGAATACTTGTGGGGCCCCACATTTATTACAAATATACATGCTTATGGATATTTCAGCCGTTTCTGAACCGATTTTGATCAAATAAAGTTTATTCTGCCATTAAAATGGTATACTCTTTAAGATTTGACACTCAGTTTTCATTATCTCACAAAACAATTATTTTGTGTAGCGCCCTCTCTACCAAAACTCAATTATTTCTTTATATTGTAAGGACAAATATAAACTATTTTTACTTTTCAAAATTGTTAAAACAAAGTTTGAAAATGGTTCATGATGATCTCTCTGTTTATCATTATTTCATCAAAACATCACATGCAATACCAATGCGCTATTAAGAAGCGCCCTTTTGTGTTTTAAAGGCTCACGTTGCATGATAGCAAATGTTATACAAAGTCGTTTGTATACTTGACGTGCATAGAGAAGTTATATGTACAAGTTTGTAATGTTATGGTGCAAGTCTGTTTACCCAAAATTGAGTTGACCAAACGGAACCTATCGCTTTACCGCACACACTTTTAGAGAAGTATACAGGAAGAATCATTAGAGTTTTCCTCTGCCTCGCGTCGTTTTCTCTCAATTTCTGCCAGCCTTGCCCGATTCTGTTCCTTGCCGTACTTGAAGATGATGGTTTCATCTCCATCTGTCATGCATCTATCGAGGAGGGACAACATGTTATGCTGATACTCCTCCTCAAGTTGCCTTTTCTCGACCGTAACATTGGCCACCTCAAATATATTACAGATACCGCAGGCCCCCAGCACCCTTTTCAAGTCAGCAACGTTCTTCGCGTCGGTTACATCAACGTGAGTGATGACAGCTACAGGGTAGCGTCCTGTATATGGTCCAAAAGTGAACGTTAAACTATTGATATTTACACTTACTACACATGATTACAAAACACAATATAATAGGTTTTCAAATATGTGATTGTGACAAAGTTAAAGTTACTCTCCTTAGACCATGGATTTCATATGAATGTATTATTCAACAGATCGATATTGACACACATCCTAGACAGATATGACTTCGTGGATGTTACAGGGAATAAGAAACTTTCTTGAAAATGGTTGATATAATGAATATGATGACTAAGTAACATGTAAACAAAATCTCGTTTAATGGGTGTTATAAGCCGAGCGCAATTGCAAAGTGATATTCGATAATTCATTGCACTTACCTAATACAAATAATTTTTTAGATTTGTGTAGATATAATAATTTGTGTAGATTCGGACAATGTTACTAGATCCCTTTAATACACTAATGCAATATTTATCATTAAATACGCACATACTTTTAAGCATAATGTATATTACATACATTCATTTACAATAAAGAAATAATAAGTCTAACTAACCTTGATACATGTGGAGGAATTCAACAACGTCCACCAATCCAGTCGTGTTTGATAGGATGTCGTTTCGAGCGCTGAATGAAAATAACATAAATAACGAAGTAGTACTCATGATCACACTAAAACATATCAATAAGAAAAACACTATTGAGGTGCTATAGGGCAAAATATGCAAATCGGCAAACAAATTGCAAACTATTGGCACGCGATCTTACATATTGCCTACATGCATGGGACAATTATTTAATTCAATTAAATTCAACTTTGGTTTATTTAAAATACTAAGGAAAACAAACAGTAGACTAAACATGCTAAACATGCCAGTTTACAACATTTGGAAATAAAACAAAGTAAACACATTTGATATATTACACCGTACAACAAAAATTAGTTAATCAAAACTATCACCTCGCCAAAAACTAACAATCATAAAGTCATACAAATCATAAAGAGAATCTGATATACAATATATTTTCGTATAGTCATAATTGTACCATGATTTTAAACAGAGTATTGAATGAGATAATGCAAGGAAGTTAAGAAAGTGTGAGTCTCTTTAACAGTTAAACAATCAATACCAAGACCTAAAATAATAAGTACTTTTGTTTTTAAATATTGTATAACAAACCTAAGAGGTGATATAATAAAACATTAAACAACATCCAAGCAGAGACATACATTAACCTTTTTAATTTAAGTAAAAAAAAAACAGAATAAAATACAATATAGTAAATCATGAAATTTTTAAATATATAGGCCGGTATTCTGAAGTCGTGTCTAACTTAGTCATGACTAAAGTTAAACAACTGTTTAGTTAGACAGGACTTAAAGACGAGGTCGTGTCTAAGTCCTGTCTAACTTAATTTCGTATTCTGAAGTCGTGTCTAAGTCGTGACTAACTAAACACTTGTTTAACTTTAAACAGGACATTCGCGCATGATCTGTAGGCATTTGTGACGTTTTCCCGCTATTACGCACTTGCGCTAGCTAGCCGCAGCAGACGATAAGCAGATTGCGCATGCGCAATTCACGCTATCGATTGCATATATCGCCGATACCGTATCGCTGATCGCAATCGTATATATGGCACGGATTTTTCGGCTGATCAAACTTAAAATTCAAGCAGAAAAAAGTCTCTTACAAGCTGGATATTTCACTTTGGACCAAGGAATTTACAAGACGTCACCAGACGATAAGGTTAGTTGATATCATCGAAACAAATGATAGGGCAACACGTGAAAAAATCTTGCAATTCTTATTTGAAATGTTGAGGGTGCACGTACAGTTATCCTCCGCCGCAACTTCCCGGTAGAGTACAGGAGAGTGTGCTGTAGGTTGCAAAGCAGCAGAATCGCGCTCTTAAACAGCACTTAAACAACCCCTCGCAGTCGTCTAAAGTTAAACAGGACTTAGACAGGACTTCGTGTTTAACTTGACTTAATCACGACTTCAGAATACGAAAAAGTTAGTCACGACTTCGTGACTAAAGTTAGACAGGACTTAGACAGGACTTTAGACAACTGTTTAGTTAAACAGGACTTAGTCACGACTTCAGAATACCGGCCACATAATTCTACAGACTGACAAAGTAAATTATTGCTAGTGACGGCGCAATGTAGTCAAAATAAAGACCTTGTTTTATCGAAAGTAATTGACAACTTGATATTGAAATACAAGGACATTTTGCTATGAGGTTTGAAACATTTAACTTTATGGAGCTAATGTGCAGTCAAAATAATATACAGACATTTATAAATTTGCACAGTACTAACAAATACAAACAATCAAAAGACATTCCATAATCAATTAAATGAATAAATATTTACATATGTGACCTCAGACCATAGAACGATCAATACGTCGGGGAAAATAATTATGCTGGTTTTCACATGACATCACAGTATAATATATTACCTCTAAAATGGTATACAATTTGTCATATTCAGACAATGCAAACCCTCTGAAAATGAGCGCCAAATATTTAGAAAATGCCCGAAGCAGTTTTAAAACAAGGGAGAAACGGGCCAATTTAATGATCAGCGTCCATTCAAAAGCTGTAATCTGATAATTTGTATTCGATGATACTTAAAACATACTTAAAAACAAATTTTGACGATCAAAATTTCATAAAAGATAGATTAAGATACCTTCATCAAGGAAATACACAAATCCTGAATCTAATACATTGTACTTTTAACCAACTTTGACTATTTCAGCTGATAACAGAGATACTATACCCGTATTGGGCTTGCGTATTGCTGCGTATTGCTCGAACATGTCGAACGCAGACATACGCAGATATACCCATTAAAGCGCAATGATACGAGCTCACTACGTACTCAATACGCAGACTAGCGCAGGGGCCTGCGTATGTCGCTCGCTAGTTTTAACATTTTCTAAACTCTCGCAAACAGACGCACTGTCAAATTATATACCAGTGGGAGCGAGTCATTGAATACTAGCGACAGCCGCGAGTGACCTAGCGCAGGTATACGCAATCATTCGCACCCTTTTTTCGGAGCGCGTGTCAATGCCTGTAGCTGCGTTTCCCATGCCAGCAACAGCGAGCGACAGCGAGTGACCTAGCGCAGGTATACGCAATCATTCGCAACTAATTTTTTTAGAGCGCGTGTCACTGCGTATAGCTGCGTTTCCCACACGATTTACCTCGCTGTAGCTCGTTGTCGCTCGCATGTTTGCGCGTATTGTTGCGCTGTTGCTCGCACACCGCTCCTAGCAACACGAATCACTGCGATGGCCGCTCGCTTTGCTGCGAGTCTCGCTCGTGTGCCACTCGCTATGCTTCGACTCTAGTTCGTGCGCCGTTCGCTTTAGCTCGCTTTCGCTGGTTCCCGCTCGCTTTAGCTCGCTAGCACTACGATTGGCTGCCTAGCAGGACGATTGGCAATAAAAGACGGGCCGCAAAATGACCAGTTTTTATATACCGCCGCAGCCCGAGCGAGCTGGTACGCTTCAGAACGAGTTGGCACGCAACAGTACAAACGGCAGTCGAGCTAAAGCGAGCAAATACGCAGTGAGACGCAACAATACCAACTGGTGCGAGCGGCTAGCGAGCGGCAAGCGAGCAAAGCACGAGTTCCATACGCAATGTGTCGAGCACACAGCGTATTGAATCGTACTGCTTCGAGCAACAGCGAGCTAAAGCGGGGCCATAGGCAACCATAGGCAACCGTACGCAGTCTCTATACGAGCGGCATACGAGCTACATACGCAATAGTGTGACTGCTAACTTCAAAATCGCTGCGTATTGCTGGGTAAGGCTGCGTATTGATATACCCCGCCTAGCGCAGCAATACGCAGCAACATAGGCAAAGGTGTGACCGCTCGTTGTCGTTCGCACGATTACGTGTATTGCTGCGCTATTTGCTCGCACACCGCTCGCATCGGCACGAATCGTTGCGCTTGCCTCTCGCTACGCTGCCGATCTGGCTCGTACGTCGTTCGCTTTACCTCGCAGTCGCTGGTTGCCACTCGCTCTCGCTAGCGCTGCGATTTATTGCCTAGCAGGACGACCGCCGTCGCTACTCTGTTACGTCGCATTGATACGTACTAGTACGATCAACACCGAGCTATAGCGTGGCCAGAGGCAAACATAGGCAAACATAGCATACGAGCTACTTACGAGCTATATACGCAATAGTGTGACTGCTATTTTCAAAATTGTCGCGTTTTGCTGGGCACGGCTGCGTATTGATATTATACCCCTCCTAGCGCAGAAAAACGCATCAAACATACGCCAAGGTGTGACCGCGGCAACGGTCGTTGCGTAGTGTGAGGTCACATATGAGACCAGCTCTAGCAAAACCAGCATCTTCCCTACCCCAGTGGTGTCACTACACATTGGCCGTGGACGCGCATGATCGTTAATAATTTCGAGTGGAAAGGGGTCTTTTATACATGTGAACGCCTAATTTACGTGGAAATGGACAAATAGGGTCCTTTTTCATGACGATGTACGCGAAAGTCCAGAAATAGGGTCTTGTTTCATGACGATATACGCGAAATTCCACGAATGTTTTTTTTTTTTTCAAGGTGATGTACAGTACGCGGACGCGACTATTTTTTTCTTGACGATGTCATCGATTTAAAACATATATGAATAGCTTAATTCCAAAAGGCACTACATCTACTTTATTATTATTGAAACAATAATAATTGATACGAACATTTTGTTTAGTTCCAAATGGCGCTTTATCAAAGACGCTTAATGGGAAGACCGACCACGGCACAATTATCATGAACAAAGTGAATGGGCAGAGCGCGATGTAAAAACTTAAAACGCACTTTGATACGCATGCTATTCATTTTGACGTAACAATAACAATGTTTACCTCGTCTGACTAAAAATAATTTCAAGAATACGTGATGTTCAATGTTCAATGTTCAATGTTTTATTTCTCATGTCACCCTGTCGTAGGGTATTGAAGAAAATCACATTTAGCACAATATAAAAAGTATATACAGATATATATATACACATATTCAAAACATATATCACAACATATAACATGTAACATAAAACAAACAGGAAGTAAGTTAATTGCAAATTTAAAATGGATCAAAAATATAAACTTTCGAAAATGTGAAGATCATTGAGATGATAAACTCGGTCTTGTCAAATTTAATTTCCCTATACCTTTACTAAAAGGTGATATTACTTTAAGAGTGAAACCGCTATGCAATGATGACCAAATAAATGAACAGTGATACTGACAAGTTAGCAGGAAACTATTAATAATAATCTAAAGTAAGTTTGTAAAAATGAACTATTCCAGAATCAATATAGTAATATACCTAACTTTCATAATTATGGGGGCTAAATAATCATTATAATATGGTGTGAAGACGATATTTAGCAAACAAAGACAAAAAAATAAAACGCAATCGCAATATTTATAATAATAATAAAGAAGTAAAAGAAAGAAAACAAGGTCAATCGCAACCTATGAATTGACCAAGGAAATGTTACTATCAAGAGAATGCACAACATATATTGAAATATCAATGCAGTAGAGAAGAGAAAAAAACAAGAGCAAAAACTATTTACATACAACAAAGGTACTTGTTCAGATCATGCAGTAAACGTGTGCATCAACATATTATAAATGACTATAATACTTTCCAAGTTACCACTATTCGTCAATTTGAAGGATAATCATACATACTACAAATCAGCGTTGTGGCTGCAGACTTTAACTATTTCTTATAGAGTGCCATTATGATACAACACAATTTTGATACATTTGCTAATTCCCTATGATTTACACTATTAAATAACTGACTCATTTTCATTACATTCGGTCTCACTCTATAGTATGACTTTATAAAGGTCTTTCTTTCATTATCTAGTACTGGACATTCAAATAGATAATGAAATTCATCCCCTAATTTATTATTGTTACAAAGCTCGCATATGCGATCTTTTCTTTCAATTCCATTATATCTTCCATTATGAAGTTTGATGACCCCACATTTTCATATCGCGAGTAAAATTTATTTTGCGCACTGGGTTGCGCTTACAATAATACATAATTAAATAAAGACTGAGCTGACTGAGCTCGCGTTAACATTAAAATACGCAGGTAGCCATTGTCATTTTTTCTCTACACAGTAAGATTTTAAAATTTCCAAAACAAAATTTATCACAGCTATAATTTAAAACTTCCAAACGCTATTGACTATAACTTTTAAATATTTTTAACTAAACAAAGACAAAATTTAATAAGTTAAACAATGTGTCCCCCTACTGAGTTCCGAGATTATACAGTTGTTAACTGGTGGTGGAGGGAAAAGCACGGAATTTTCCAATCCCAAGGGATTTTAAATGCTATTGAGGGAAGAGTAAATAAGTCCCGAGACGTAGTCGAGGGACTTATTTTCTACACGAAATAGCATTTAAAATCCCGAGAGGAACATCCATGATTTTCCCGACAGCCAAGTTGACAACTGTTTTATCATCTGAATTGCCATGTAACAGTGTCATGTAACATCCAAAAATGTTACATGGCAGCGAAGTTTGATACTCCTCCCATACTGTATTTACTTAGTCAGGTGATACAAGCTGATGTTCAATCTTCATACTAGCCTGAATTTGCCGAGTTTAAGTAAGTAGGCCTACGTTCTTATCCTCATTTTGTGTACTCTATCCATGGACGTGGACTTGGCAGCGGTAGTTTACAAGTTAATTTATACAGTATGGCTCATGGGTTGGCGCTTAAGTAGTTACGTATTTTGCGTCTTAAATCACTTTAAACACATTGAAATTGGGGCGGTATTGTAGTTTCGCACTCCCTTTTTTGTATCACTTAAAACTCACTTAAATTGGTTGTTATTACTCACTGTACTGTTCCATTATACCTCAATGGTCTGTTGAAATATTTCGGTCAACTTTTAAGTCATTTTTATGACTTTAATCGATGGTTTTGATTGCGATCACGGCTCAGAGTCAGAAATGTTCATACTACGCGGCTGGTTAAATCGAAGCAATCAGGACATTTTGCAACTGCAGAGTGCGTTCATTAACAATCATATGTTCAATTTTGTAAACAAGTTTGTGGATACAATGTACCTTGTTTTCGAAGCATACCCAATGTTTAAAATGACCACCTTTGTTTTATCAATATGGGAAACTGGCAACGGCCAGCCATTGAATGTCAACACATGCCTCACAGCTAGGTGTTAGTCCCGACTGACGTCAAATTCAGCATTGGAAGTGGGGATGTATGGGTAGTGAGGATGTTTTATCAATAAGGAAACTGGCAATTGCCAGCCATTGAATGTCAACACATGCCTCACATCTAGGTGTTAGTCTCGACTGACGTCAAGTTCAGCATGTGTAGTGAGGATGTATTTCAAAGTGCTGATCACCCAATCATTGACCAAGTGGTAATCTTTACCATCTGATTATCCGAACTGTTATGAGTCTTAGGATGCTTTCAGTTCAGGCCATGTATAGCACACATCCTTGCCGCACTGTGTAGATGAGACAGTAAAGGATGGAGCCGACTGCATCACCATCCCAGGCTACTCACTTTGCTGCCGCAGAGACAGACCAAACACAACTGGTGGAGGGATTGCTGTATACTGCCTTGAGGGAATTGCTGTATGCCATGACACCAAAATTGACCCCATCGACTTTGAACTGATGTGGTTCACAGTGGCCCTTCGATCACAGAAGCTCCTGTGTGCAGCACTTTACAGACCCCCAAAACGCCAACAGCGACATCATCAACCACCAAGATACTACCACACTTCCTAAACTCGCTGAGATTAATGCCCAGTCTGTGATCCTTCTCGGCGACTTCAACATCCATCACACAGACTGGCTTGGTAGCCACACCACTGACACAGCAGGCAGACATACACTGGAGATGTCTAATGCTGTTGGACTGACACAAATTGTCAACGAACCGACTAGGGAGGACCAGATCCTTGATCTTGTCCTGACTGACCTGACCGCCACGTCATCAACATTTACAAGACTTGGTACTTCTAATCACAACCCAGTACTGGTTAAATTGGATCTGCCTGTCTACAGAGACAAGCCGTTTAAACGGAAGGTATGGCGCTATGACAAAGCGGACTACTGGGGAATACGCGGCTACCTCTCTTTAGCAGATTGGGCAAGCGCGCTTCAAACAGACCCTGAAACAGCATGCAGCATCATCACCAACATCATATGTGGTAGAAAAGCTTCAAACAAGAAGAGACACTTGTTCAGGATAATGACAAAAGATGACACGCAGACAAACAAGAACAAATTCACAGACGCTAGAAAGGACTTCAATAGAGCGGAGAAACTAGCAAAGAGACGGCATGATACGAAGCTGAAGGAGGAGTAAACCGATGGAAGCCTCAGCAGCAAAGAATGGTGGAATAAAGTAAACACCCTCTCTGGAAGAAAAACCAAAGCTAACATACCAGTCCTGAAGGATGACGACCAAGTCTACACCACTGCGATGGAGAAATCAGAATCACTTGGCAATATCTTTGCAATGAAATGCCACCTTGATGAAGCAGAAGAGAGCGCTCATGTGGTCATGCAACCAAAGCATCATGTGATGGACAAAGTAGCCTTTAAGGCTAAGAACGTGAAGAGACATCTCAAGAAGCTGAACCCTGACAAAACAACTGGACCAGACGAGATCCCCAAAGTCCTAAAAGAGTGCAGTGCTGAACTAGCAAGACCACTTAGCTGCCTCTTTGAACTTTGCTTTGCAGACGAAGTATTTCCAAAGCAGTGGAAGATTGCTCATGTAATTCCAGTTCATAAGAGAGACTCTAAGTCTGATCCATCAATGTACCGTCCTATATCCCTTCTGAGCAACATAAGCAAGATCATGGAATCAGTAGTGCAGAAGCAACTTCAGAACTACCTTCTGCAACACAACCTCATATATGACAGGCAATTTGGCTTCAGATCTCATCACAGCACAGCCGACATCGTCACTTTTCTATCTCAGCAATGGTCTAACGCTTTCGATAGAGGACACGAAATACGCCTTGTTGCATTGGACATAAAGGGGTTTTTTAAAAAGGTTTGGCATCGTGGCCTAAGTTCCAAGCTGAAAGGTAAAGGTATTTCTGGCAAACTGCCAAACTGGATAGAGAGCTACCTATCTAACAAAACGATGAAAGTTGTCCTGTCTGGCCAATCATCCTGCACCACTTCTATCAACGCATCAGTGCGTCAGGGATCTGTACTTGGCCTACTGTTATTTTCAGTCTATATCGATGACCTGGGAGATGACTGTGAGAACTCACTGTACCTGTACGCAGATGAAGATCCACTGACGATCCGGAGGCAACACACACAAGCCTGAATAGAGACCTGGAGAGAATGAAGATGTGGGCTGACAAGTAGAAGGTGACATTTGAACCAACCAAGTGCAAAGCCCTATCAATCTCTAGGTAGAGAAATCGAACCATCATTGACCTGTACTTTGGGAATACGAAACTCACAGAGACAGATGAACTTGATTTTAGGAGTCACAGTAGACAGGAAGCTCACATATAAAAAATCACGACATCCACACTATGTTGGACAAGTACGATACTTCTTTTTATCGGAGATAGCCAAGCTAGCTCGGGTAAAATACACTCATGCAGCCTTGAATGGATGCTAGCAATTTTGTCGCAAAGATGTTTGTTATGAACGTCTTAGTGCTGTCTGAGTTGAGGTAAATTGTCTGTGCAGCGTTCACTTCAGTCCCGAGTGTGGCATTCTGTGTTATCACGTTTGAAAATATTGTCCAAGTACTATACAGTATACTAGTACTAGCTAATGGCGTCTGCGACAAAGAACCGGTTTTCTTCTCTCTCTTATTTAGTTGCTATTCCCACTGCTACCAGCGGGGAAGTTGATGTCGATGGGAGATCACATTTAAACTTTGAAAAGCATTAATACGCCATTTATAACAATTCAGGGGTGTTAATTTTAAAATGTGCGATACGCATTTTAGGGTCCGGCCTTCAGTTACGGTGTGATACGCCATCTAGGGTACATTTCAGGAAAGGTGTGATATGCCCTTTAGTTTCAATTTCAGAAAAGGAACGATACATAGGCCATTTATGGTCAATTTAATAATAATATTGTAAAGCACTTAGAGTTTATTATCAATCATATTAGGTGCTATATAAATAGAAACATTATTATTGTTATTAATTTCAGAAAAGGTGTGATACGCCATTTAGGGTCCATTTCAGAAGTGCAATACGCTATCAGGGTCCAAACAAAAAAGTGCGATATGCCATTAGGGTCCATACAGAAAAAGTGCGATACGTCATTAGGGTCCATTCAGAAATGGTGCGATATGCCATTTTTTGCCATTAGGGTCCTTTTCAGAAATAGTGCGATACACCATTTAGGGTCCATTTCAGAAGTGCAATACGCCATTAGGGTCCATTAAAAAAAAAGTGTGATACGCCATTAGGGTCTATACAGAAAAAGTGCACTATGCCATTAGGGTCCATTCAGAAATAGTGCGATACGCCATTTCTAGACATTAGGATCCTTTTCAGAAAAGGTGCGATACGCCATTTAGGGTCCATTTCGAAAGTGCAATACGCCATGAGGGTCCGTACAGAAAAAGTGCGATACCGTTAGGTCCATTCATAAATAGTGTGATACGCAATTTTTTGCCATTAGGGTCCTTTTCAGAAAAGGTGCGAGACGCCATTAAGGGTCCATTTCGGAAGTGTAATACGCCATGAGGGTCCGTACAGAAAAAGTGCGATACGCTGTTAGGGTCATATCATAAATGGTGCGATACGCAATTTTTTGTCATTAGGGTCCTTTTCAGAAAAGGTGCGATACGCCATTTAGGGTCCATTTCGGAAGTGTAATACACCTTTTTAGGGTCCATTACAAATGGGTGGGTATCACTTTAGTACGCGAGTGACCTAGTTTCTAGTTTCTAATGAAAAATATAATTATGCACTGACGATTGGTAGTGGATCGATTTGGTGCATATCCTAGTATACAGTTGTTAACTGGTGGTGGAGGTAAAAGCACGGAATATTCCACTCCCGAGGGATTTTAAATGCTATTGAGGGAAGTGTAAATAAGTCCCGAGACGAACGTAGTCGAGGGACTTATTTTCTTCACGAAATACCATTTTAAATTCCCGAGGGGAACATTCCATGATTTTCCCGACAGTAAAGTTAACAACTGTTTTATCTTCTTGAGCCCACTGAGCGCTTGGAAGGAATACTCCCCAGGGAGTGGAGATGGTGCACACAATGTGTGCTGGTTTGCATTGTATCCTATGAGTAGTATAGGTCGGTACCCCTCGGCACAACATACTCCTGCCACTCCTGCAGGAGTATACAATATGAATTATGAATATGTTTTAATGATATCAAAGTATGGGTTTTTAATGTGAGTTTATATGTTTGAATGTGTATAGAGCGATGTATTGTCAGGGAAACAAAGTTATTATGAATTAGGGGATTTTTTTTGATTGATTGAATTTTTTTTTTTTATCATATTTTTTTGTATCATTATTTTTTAGGAAATGGGTATTTGCTTCTTTTTGTAGAATAAGTTTTATTTATCTGTATGTCAATGAGAAATTGTGCATAACTGCGATTTATGAAAAATATGGATATGGATATGTATGAATATCTATGTTTGATGGAGGATTGAAAATGGAGGTGAAGTACTAATATCAGTTTAATAGAAATTTAATAGAAAAGAAATTTAATAGAAAAGAATAGCAGATAGTATAAATTTGGGTATTATTAAGTATGATAAGTGTGACTATTGGAATAGAGTGTATCAATAGTGAGCAAAATACGGAGATTACGGTGGTTATCTGTCCAATGTATCAGTTGTATGGTATCAACCAACTGTCCGAACATGTTCGCTCTAACGCAGGAAGTGATAATGAGTCATAGTGGCTGGTATCTCTATGCTGGTAGTTTGGAAACCAAAACCATTTGCTATACTGGTCTGTCTGAACCCGATTGTATGTGTATATTAATTTCTTGCTTGTGAGTTAATACACAAAGGGGAGTCTGATATCATATATTATGTATTCGAATGTTTTTTGTAAGTGAGATTTAATACTAGTTAGCCTGGTCCTAGGATGTGTATTGGTGGTTATAATATACCACTGTGATATCTGGAAGCCATAGATGAGGGTTTGTTTTTAGTTACAAATGCGGGGAGTGAATGATTGGATTAATTTTGGTGAACCAGGACCATGCGGCGTCCGTTTTATAACCCACAATGGCTTATCATAGTCAAGCAGGAGCACGTTCATAACTGTTCATTGTATACTACATTTTTGTTACAAATGCGGGTAGAGATCGTTCATATTAATTTTGGTAAAACGGGGACCAGCGCCCGTTTCATAGCCCACACTGGCTTATCATAGTTAAACAAGGAATAGGAAAATATGATATCTACTAAAACTTCTGAATTTAGAAACAACCACCCTGTATTCTTACACTAAACTTACCTTAAATCAAGTTATTTATTGACTGAATGTCCGGTATAGTTTAATAGATTGAGTTAATTTTAAAGCAAACATATAATTACGAGGAGAGTGTTAATTGTTAAGTAAATGAATGATTGTCTTATTGTTGGTAATCTAACAGTCAGGGACAAGGTGATTTAGGAAGTTCCAAGTTTACACGGAAACAAGTACCTGTCGGCACTTTCCGGTTACGTAATAGTAACTCATGGGGAATAGACGAGATCAATGGCTTTACATACTATGCTTTATATTATGTACCCACATAATCTACCCACATAATCTACCATGACCTATCACGATCTGTGATATTTAGTCGTTATGGTTGTAGGTTTATGTATTTAACAAAATAGTCGTACAGAAGAACACGGTTAGAAAGTATGGAATTGTATTTGCCAATGTTATGTGAACTTGTAGGAGAACGTACATTATTATACGTTTATTTTTTTCCCTTCATTATTTGTTTCAGATCACAACCTCTATGAATTATTAAAGTCATACCTGTAAAGTGTCCAAATCCACGAAAATTACTTGGAGCTTCCTCGTTTCTCTTCTACCGTGTTGTTCAGCTTATGGTAAGAGAAGAATAAAATAGGGATTGATTTTTTCAAATGTCCCTTTAGTATGATGACAATTATCATTGAAAATCATTATTTCTAAAGCGTTAATCAACGCAATTGAAAAAAAGTACAATTGTTGTAGCTAAACGCGTCCGCATTGCAGCATGCGTGGGAACATTCCGGAGATTGAACTTTGAGGCGAGCGAGTGCAAATTCCATGAATGCTGTACTATGTGTGTAAATATACACGGGTGCGAATATCTCAAACGGATCATTCATTACTGCGACAAATGTATGGCAGACCATCAGTATTCGGTGATAAAATATGAACTCAATATTCGTTTGTTTCACTAGGTAAACAGTGTTCGTTTTCTTTCAAACTTTCACAAATCTTTCAATTGTATTTTACAATGATATTGATATAGGATTGAAGTCTCAAATGTCATTTTGTGCAATATCTGACACTTTACAGGTATCACTTTAATGTCATATTTTCACAATCTGGCTGCTCAGTAGTAGTATTTAGTACGCAGAGTAAACTTCAAGCTAGGTATCAATGTATATGGTTTATAATGATAAATGTGGAAATTGTAATGTTGCTTGGTGAGAGTACAGCCTAATATTTGTGTACACATTCATGTAATGAGGAAGCTCCAAGTTTAAGCACTCACGGAAAAAAGTTCCAGCCACTTTTCGGTTACGTAATAACACCGCGTGGAGTAAAAAATAGTCAAGATCAATAGCTTTATAACATGCTTTATATTATGTATTGAGCCAATTAACCCGCAAAATTTATTATGATCTATCATCTGTGAGATTCGGGTGGTTTTGGTTGTAGGTTCATTTAACAGAGTAGGCATGCATGGAATATAACACGTTCGGAAAGTATCGAACTGTATTCGCCAATATTATCTAAACTTGTAGGAGAACGTTCATTATATCATAAACGTAGTTGCTGTGTTGTTTTTTTTGCTTCTTCATTATTTGTATCAGATCACAACCTCTACAATAATGTTTGCTTCTGTTGTAGTATAAGTTTTATTTATGTTAAATTTAGTTAAATATGTTTTTGTATTATGTACTTCTAGGAGTAAACTCGGAGCAACTCGGAGTAAACTCGGAGCAACTCGGAGTAAACTCGGAGCAACTCGGAGCAACTCGGAGTAAACTCGGAGAAACTCGGAGCAACTCGGAGTAAACTCGGAGCAACTCGGAGTAAACTCGGAGTAAAACTCGGAGCAACTCGGAGTAAACTCGGAGCAACTCGGAGCAACTCGAAGTAAACTCGGAGCAACTCGAAGTTAACTCGGAGCAACTCGGCACATTTTGGAACAACTCGCCACAATTCGCAGAGGGGTCAGAATAATTCAAACATTTGAAATATTGAAACATTGAAATAATGAAACATTGAAATATTGACCCAAAGAAGTATTCTAAAATGAACTTCGTTTTTAAAATTTGTAAGGTGGTTTTCATCAAACTGGTTGAAAAAAAAAAACTGACTGTTGCTCAACCTGCAAAAATTGTAAGACTAGTGTTATAATCAACCAGACACAATGATTCGCACAGAGGTCGTAATATCATGAATTGGACCAACTCGGAACAACTCGGAGTAAACTCGGAGCAACTCGGAGTAAACTCGGAGCAACTCGGAGTAAACTCGGAGCAACTCGGAGCAACTCGGAGTAAACTCGGAGCAACTCGGAGCAACTCGGAGTACACTCGGAGCACATGCACATGCACATGTTTGAAATATTGACCCGAGCGTGGATCGGCTTTATAAAACTAAATGAAAATCACCTTACGTATAATAAATAAGGATGATTACCCTCAATGTCATTTGAGACACGATAATCTCAACAAGGGGGGAGAAGGACATGTACAAACATGTTTGCAGTAAATTATCAGCTCAACCCTGATCGATTAAAATGGTCAAAGAAAACCATACAAGCAAGGTTTAGTATACACGAGTTAGTTCGAATATACTTCTTCGACCATTTTAATCGATCAGGGTAGCTGGTAATGTATTGCAAACATGCTTGTACATGTCCTGCTCCCCCCTTGTTGAGAATATCGAGTCTCAAATGACATTGAGGGTAATCATCCTTATTTATTATACGTCAGGTGATTTTCATTTAGTTTTATAAAGCAGATCCAAGCTCGGGTCAATATTTCAAACATGTTTGAATTATTCTGACCCCTTTTCGAGTTGTCCCGAGGTGTTCCGAGTTTACTCCGAGTTGCTCCGAGTTGCTCCGAATTTACTCCGAGTTTACTCCGAGTTGCTCCGAGTTTACTCCGAGTTGCTCCGAGTTTTTTTCCGAGTTGCTCCGAGTTTACTCCGAGTTGCTCCGAGATTTTTCTGAGTTGCTCCGAGTTTACTCCGAGTTGCTCCGAGTTGCTCCGAGTTTAATCCGAGTTGCTCCGAGTTGGTCCAATTCATGACATTACGACCTCTGTGCGAATCATTGTGTCTGGTTGATTATAACTTTAGTCTTACAATTTGTGCAGGTTGAGCAACAGTCAGTTTGTGTTTTTCAACCAGTTTGATGAAAACCACCTTACAAATTATAAAAACGAAGTTCATTTTAGAATACTTCTTTGGGTCAATATTTCAATGTTTCATTATTTCAATGTTTCAATATTTCAATATTTCAAATGTTTGATTATTCTGACCCCTCTGCGAATTGTGGCGAGTTGTTCCAAAATGTGCCGAGTTGCTCCGAGTTTACTCAGAGTTGCTCCGAGTTGCTCCAAGTTTACTCCGAGTTGCTCCGAGCTTTACTCCGAGTTTACTCCGAGTTGCTCCGAGTTTACTCCGAGTTGCTCCGAGTTGCTCCGAGTCTACTCCGAGTTGCTCCGAGTTGCTCCGAGTTTACTCCGAGTTGCTCCGAGTTTACTCCGAGTTCCCCCGAGTTTACTCCGAGTAGCTCCGAGTTTACTCCGAGTTGCTCCGAGTTGTGATCTGATACAAATAATGAAGAAGCAAAAAAACAAAAAAAAAACAGAGCAACTACGTTTATGATAAAATGAACGTTCTCCTACAAGTTTAGATAATATTGGCGAATACAGTTCGATACTT
The DNA here is from genome assembly GCA_037951105.1 of Echinarachnius parma. Taxonomy (NCBI): domain Eukaryota; kingdom Metazoa; phylum Echinodermata; class Echinoidea; order Clypeasteroida; family Echinarachniidae; genus Echinarachnius; species Echinarachnius parma. Next base: position 63,703 of record JBAMJV010001852.1, read on the forward strand.
TCCGAACGTGTTATATTCCATGCATGCCTACTTTGTTAAATGAACCTACAACCAAAACCACCCAAATCTCACAGATGATAGGTCATAATAAATTATGCGGGTTAATTGGCTCAGTACATAATATAAAGCATGTTATAAAGCTATTGATCTTGACTATTTTTTACTCCACGCGGTGTTATTACGTAACCGGAAAGTGGCTGGAACTTGTTTCCGTGTGTGCTTAAACTTGGAGCTTCCTCATTACATGAATGTGTACACAAATATTAGGCTGTACACTCACCAAGCAACATTACAATTTCCACATTTTTTCATTATAAACCATATACATTGATACCTAGCTTGAAGTTTACTCTGCGTACTAAATACCACTACTGAGCAGCAAGATTGTGAAAATATTACATTAATAATTTATAGAGGTTGTGATCTGAAACAAATAATGAAGACAAAAAACAAAAAACAAACAACGTATATGATATAATGTACGTTCTCCTACAAGTTCACATAACATTGGCAAATACAATTCCATACTTTCTAACCGTGTTCTTCTGTACGACTATTTCGTTAAATACATAAACCTACAAACATAACGACTAAATATCACAGATCGTGATAGGTCATGGTAGATTATGTGGGTACATAATATAAAGCATAGTATGTAAAGCCATTGATCTCGACTATTCCCCATGAGTTACTATTACGTAACCGGAAAGTGCCGACAGGTACTTGTTTCCGTGTAAACTTGGAACTTCCTAAATCACCTTGTCCCTGACTGTTAGATTACCAACAATAAGACAATCATTCATTTACTTAACAATTAACACTCTCCTCGTAATTATATGTTTGCTTTAAAATTAACTCAATCTATTAAACTATACCGGACATTCAGTAAATAAATAACTTGATTTAAGGTAAGTTTAGTGTAAGAATACAGGGTGGTTGTTTCTAAATTCAGAAGTTTTAGTAGATATCATATTTTCCTATTCGTTGTTTAACTATGATAAGCCAGTGTGGGCTATGAAACGGGCGCTGGTCCCGTTTTACCAAAATTAATATGAACGATCTCTACCCGCATTTGTAACAAAAATGTAGTATACAATGAACAGTTATGAACGTGCTCCCGCTTGACTATGATAAGCCATTGTGGGTTTTAAAACGGACGCTGCATGGTCCTGGTTCACCAAAATTAATCCAATCATTCACTACCCGCATTTGTAACTAAAACAAACCCTCATCTATGGCTTCCAGATATCACAGTGGTATATTATAACCATCAATACACATCCTAGGACCAGGCTAACTAGTATTAATCTCACTTACAAAAACCATTCGAATACATAATATATAATATCAGACTCCCCTCTGTGTATTAACTCACAAGTAAGAATTTAATATACACATACAGTCGGGTTCAGACAGACCAGTATAGCAAATGGTTATGGTTTCCTCAATACCAGCATAGAGATACCAGCCACTATGACTCATTATCACTTCCTGCGTTAGAGCGAACATGTTCAGACAGTTGGTTGATACCATACAACTGATACATTGGACAGATAACCACCGTAATCTCCGTCTTTTGCTCACTATTGATACACTCTATTCCAATAGTCACACTTATCATACTTAATAATACCTTAATTTATACTGCTATCTGCTATTCTTTTAACATATTATATCATATTTCTATTAAACTGATATTAGTACTTCACCTCCATTTATATCCTCCATCAAACATAGATATTCATACATATCCATATCCGTATTTTCATAAATCGCAGTTATGTACAATATCTCATTGACATACAGATAAATACAACTTATTCTACAAAAAGAAGCAAATACCCATTTCCTAAAAAAATAAATAAAAACAAATATGATTAAAAAAAAAATTCAATCAATAAAAAAAAAATCCCCTAATTCATAATAACTTTGTTTCCCTGGCAATACATCGCTCTATACACATTCAAATATATAAACTCACATTAAAAACCCATAATTTGATATCATTAAAACATATTCATAATTCTTAATTCTTATTTTATACTCCTGCAGGAGTGACAGGATTATGTGGTGCCGAGGGGTACCTACCTATACTACTCCTATGACCGGGGAAATAATACAATTGTAAAGCGCTTATAGATGATTATCAATCGTGATAGGCGCTATATAAATATTGGATATTATTATTATTATTATCAACTGATTGCCATGTAATATCACATGGCAGCTCATGTACTGTATTTTCTAAGTCAGGTGATAAACAGTAATATTATATGATACGTAGTTCAAGCTATGGAATCAAACATACAGAATGTATGCATACTAAAAAGTGGGAGTGACTATCACCTCCACTTTCAAATGTGTTTTTGATTTTCTTTTTCTTTTTTTTTTTTTGGGGGGGGGGGGAGGCATGTCCCCCCCCCCCCCCCCCCCCTCCACTCCCCGTCCCCGGGTGAATTAATTGTGCGCATTCAATTTTGTTCCCGCAGTTGTATTTAGCAGTTCAAAATCGTTTTTAGCATTATAATTCATATATTAATTATTCGGAAACATTTTTTTTGCATTCGATTTAAAACGTATTTCGATTTCGAGTAAATTCGTGATTACGTAAAACCGCCCTCCGGGAAATCCAAGGCGCAATTGAATGCTTGTATGTACTTGTATAATGTCGATCAGGAGATATATATAAAACTCACGTCTACTTCATTCTGAGTATAACTTGCAACTGAGCTTAAAAACAATATTCCGCATGGCGGATAAATATAACTCATTCCTGGTAATCGCGCGAATGCGCGGTATACGGGTTGCGGTTACCGTTAATTAGGTCGTGGGAAACTGGGAATCGAACATGATACATGATAATATCAATTTGATTTTGCAAACACAATAAATACAAATAGCGTGTTTGTTTAAATGAAGGCTAAAAGTGGTAAATCACTTGATCGAATAGCTAAATCGTATGAACATAATGCGATTTTGAACCAAAATTACAAGCCTTCAGCTCAATTTCGTGAAGTTGAATGACACGCTTATTGAAACGAATGAAAAGCTTACGAAATTGACCGAAAAACAAATAAAACATGTAATACGCCTAGGTCACAAATGCACTGGATGCCGCACAATGTTTTTTTACCGTTGGGTACGTACACCCCCGCCCCACCCCCCCCCCCCCCCCCCCCCCCCCCCATTCAGAAAGATCCACTTTTTATCGTTCTCGATCTCGGGCAGCGATCGGCCCATTTTACATTTAACGACCCCGACTCCCTGCTTACAAACTAAAATAGTGGTCTAAATCAGCGACGGGGGTAAGATTCCGGGGGGTAGTTATCCGGGGGTAGTTGTCCGGGGGGTAGTTGTCTTGGGGGTAATAATCCAGGGGGTAGTTGTCCGGGGGGTAATTGTATGGGGGGTAATCGTCTGGGGGGTAATTATCCGGGGGGTAGTTGTATTGGGGGGTAGTTGTCTTGGGGGGTAATTGTCTTGGGGGTATTGTCTTGGAGGGTAGTTGTCTTGGGGGGTAATTGTCTTGGGGGGTAATTGTCTTGGGGGGTAATTGTCTTGGGGGTAGTTGTCTTGGGGGGTAATTGTCTTGGGGGGTAGTTGTCTTGGGGGGTAATTGTCTTGGGGGTAGTTGTCTTGGGGGGGGGGGGGTAATTGTCTTGGGGGTAATTGTCTTAGGGGGTAACTGTCCGGGTGGTAGTTGTCCGAGGGGTAATTGTCCTAGGGGGTAGTTGTCCGGGGGGTAATCGTCCGGGGGGTGGTTGTCCAGGGGGTAGTAGTCCGGACACGCTGGAAAATTGCTATATCTTATTATAGAAGACGAATGTTATACTTTACCTCAGTTCTCTCGATTGTTTTAGTGTAATACTAAACAAATATTATTACTTCGTCAATTTCCGTCCTATCGGCAGAAATATCGTCTAAAAAAAAAAGTGAACAAATCCACACAACAACATCATACCGAGAGCTACATTTTACATTTCGTGTCAAAGTTGCTGGTTTTGCCAACGCCTCACAGTGGGCCAGGTGTGAGCAAAATTGCGCCAAAATAGTGACTTGGTCATGGAAATGAAATTGCCTTTTTTCATGTTTTATGCAAAGATTACAACCTGTAGAACATCTCCGAAGAATATTTCTTCTCGATATTTATTTTAAGTGGGTCATTTTTCTTCACAAAGTCCAGAAATTTTGATTTCAGGGAACACATTGTGTTAAATGCAATATTGCGGTTTTGTCATGATATTTGCCAAACGGCTTGTTTAATCGGGTGCGGTTCGTTATTCCGAAGGTTCGTTATTCCGAAGGTTCGTTATTCCGAACACGCAAATTTCCTATACCTGAGTGTTCGTTAATCATAAAATGAAATAGGGTTCGTTAATCCGAACATTTGTTGCATTATTCCGAAGGTTCGTTATTCCGAAGGTTCGTTATTCCGAAGGTCCTTTATTCCGAGGGTTCGTTATTCCGAAGGTTCGCTATTCCTAAAATGAAATCGGGTTCGTTAATCCGAAAATGAATTTGGGTTTGTAATAATGCTATAATTTCATATAAAGAATTAAATGTTTGATTGGTCTGGCCAAGGGAGGGAAAGGGGGAGGGGTATGCTTAATGCAGGCTGTAAATTAAATAAACAAAACACAAACTATAGTATTATAACAAGCCCGATTTAATTTTCGGAATAACGAACCCGATTTTATTTTCGGATCAACGAACCTTCGGAATAACGAACCTTCGGAATAACGAACCTTCGGAATAACAAACCTTCGGAATAACGAACCTTCGGAATAACAAACCTTCGGAATAACGAACCTTCGGAATAACGAACCTTCGGAATAACTGAACCTTCGGAATAACGAACCTTCGGAATAGCGGACTGTAACCGTTTAATCGACTTAAAATTTGAAATGCTCGTTTTATAATAGTTATTCTAAGTAATCGTACATTTTAAAGCCAAACTTCTAGCTATGTCGGAATTTATGTTTAGTAGAATGAAACAAATAATGTGAGAAAATCGATGTTTTTTTTTCATGCGCAAAAGTGGTCAACATTGCTGTCGATTGCTGCGCTAAAAATATCATGATTGCCTTCCTTACAATGGATGCTTTACTTTGATACCAAATTTGTCTGCCACCATCTGCTACCTTATGAGTAAGAAGCGGTTTTCCAACCACATGTTCGCCCGTTTTTTGCCGAAATCGCCCTTTTTTGCGAAAGAGCGCGCCGTGCGCTCATACCAACGAACGTTGAGGGCGTAAACACGTTCGTTGGGATCATACCATTGAATTATATCACGTTAGTACTTCAATGGCTCATACATAGGCAAACTACATAAGATACAGTTGTACGCTTTTTTCTTTGTTGACTCAAGTAGCATCTATAAGAAGTCTTCTGACATTTTGTCTAAGAGTGTGGGACAAGCATATGGATTGTATGAAAGTAGTCATGGAAGGAAAATCACAGAAAGCGGAATTCAAGATAGCGGGGGAGAGAGATAGCGAAAGAAAGAAAGAGGTGGAGAAAGAGTGAGGGGAGATAGAGGGAGAGAGAAAAAAACAAACAGTATTTTAATGACGTCATAGAAATTTGGAAATGGTCCAACTGTATTTCTTAGGTCCAGAAACCCCTTATATAAGTTCCACTAATCAGTGTAATTTAAATCTGTCTATACGTTACAATGAATATATCCCTTGTCCAATCAGAACACAGTATTTTGATAACGTCAGAGAAATTTGTAAATGCTCCAATTGTGTTTCTAAGGTCCAGAAACCCCTTATAAGTTCCAAAAACCAGTGTAATATGAATCTGTCTAAGTGTTACAATGAGTATTTGCCTTTTCCAATCAGAAAACAGTATTGTGATGACGTCAGAGAAATTTGAAAATGCTCCAACTGTGTTTCTTAGGTCCAAAAACCCCTTATAAGTTGCACTAATCAGTGTAATCTGAACCTGTCTATGTGTTACAATGAATATTTGCCTTGTCCAATCAGAGAACAGTATTTTGATGACGTCACACGGATTTGAAAATACTCCCATCGAATTATATGGGTCTGAAAACCCTTAGTTCCTTTAAACTGGAACTTCATTAACCTTCTTCAATGAGTAATTAATTTTGGCACACTTTGAAACGGTTCTGGCCCACCTGTCACATGAGTATTCCCAATAATACAGTCAGGTGAATATTCATGAGGTCCTTTATCACATTTAATTCAGAAGTGTTAAGGCGCCGTCAAACCAAGTCCGACACGACACCACGACACGACAAAACGACATGCCTCACGACAAAAAACAAATCGATAATGTACAAACTCTATTGACCTGTCACACCGAACACGACGTCGTGTCGTGTGTCGTGAAGGGATTTTTTTTGTCGTACCATCGAATCGCTTCCAGAGCGATTTTTCCAGCACGACACACGACACTTTGGACTTTTGACCAATCACAAACAAGAAGGTTTGTAGAGATCGATTACAAACGTTGACATTATAAATGCTACCGCGGTGATTTGTCTATGGCATTTACGTGTTGAAGAAAATTCGCAAACTTCACCCGAGACTTTCAAGAAATCAGGTAAGTGAAACAAATTGGTTAAAGGGGTAGTTTAGTTTTGGTAGAGAGGGCGCTGCAGATCACAATTTTTTGTGAGCTAATGAAAAACTGAGTGTCGAATTTGAGAGAACATGCAATTTTAATGGCAGAATAAACTTTATTTGGTCAAAATCGACCCAGAAACGGCTGAAATATCAATAAATATTATCTGATCTTATAATTATTTGGGGCCCAAATAATTAGATGATTTTTAGAAAAAAATAAAAAAATGCTTGCACTTTTTCAAAAATTTTCAAAAGCGTTTTTTAAATAGTTGTTGATGATCTCGCTATTTAATCATTATATCAATAAAACATCACATGCATAATTTTGTATGAAAAATGGTTGAAACCAATGCCTTTTTAAAAAGCGCCCTCTTGTGTTTCAATGACTCTTTTTGAATGATAACAGGCTTTTTACTTAGTCGTTTGTAATTTTGTATACCTTTCGAGCATGGTGGAGTTATAACTATTAGTTTATAATGTTACTGTGCAGGTTTTGGCTACTTAAGTTCAGCCTTACCAACACTAAACTACCCCTTTAATCCTGATCTAAAAACGCATGTTTCCGCGTTTCCCTCTCATTACCAATTCATAATGTGTGTGTGGTATAACTGGTAACTTACAATAATGTTTAAATTGACCCCATGCGTTATAATATATCTTGGTTGTGTGTTTGTCTTTGATTTTTCCAAACTCCAGCAACTAAAGATTGAGTACAAGGGCCATACTTTTTTACATTGGTATGTAACTCATACAAACGTGGTTGTTTGGTCATATCAAACAAATAACATATGTGACCCGTCACAGCTAGAAGAACCAGAAGTCGAAACAATAATTTTCTGGATTTTTATCTAGTTCGGATCAGCATTATCTAAGCTTTAATATGATATACAACTTGTATCATAGTGATTCTGCAACGCGGAGTTATTGACGTTTTTCTAAGGGCAATTTTGAACGGTCTGGAAATAAAATGCAGAGAAAATCGCTCAAGAAGTTTTACATCCGTTTCGAGAGTGAAATTAGCTTTCTTATCAAGCCGTTCTTGAACCAGTTGAATGAATAGAATGTGGTAGCAACCTTCATCCAATTTTCTTGAAAACTTGCATATCAGTAGATATTATGTATGATTTACACCTTCCCTCCAAAAATTGTTGAATATAATTCATGCTTTGTAGAGATGTGTAAAGATTTAATCGAAATTTAAGTGATTTTGGAATGACAAACTTGGATTCAAGTACACACCGAGCACAGGATACAATAGCGAGCACTTTTACTCAACAAAAGGTGGTCCGCTCCCCCGTGGACATGCTCTCATTATTGTTCAACTAATCGATATTGACAGGTAGTGCAGCCATCCCTTTGATGAAACCATACCGCAACAAATAAAGCTGCGACTGGTGCACGCCTCAACGACAGCGTTACCCTGTACCAAACGTTAAACTATTTAGGCGCACTTTCCTTCCTACATAAGAGTTCATGATAGCATAATGGAACCCTAAGAATGAATTGTTCAAACCCAGCGAAGTCATCGCCATGTAGTATTATCTGTCTTATTTGTTTAACTAATACCTCTTCTTTTCTTGACATTACTTCCCTGTCCAGGAGGGTAGACCGGATTGTATAAATTGCTTTCGTTTATTTGTAAACAAATCGCCAATTTGTAAACAACATTTTTAGTTTATGCACTAAGCGGCACGCGCGGCTCGCTCAAAGGGATAAACAAAGGAGGCCATTTGAGTCAGTAGGTGAATAGGGATTACAGAATATCGATGTGCGCTGGCCACTCTTGACCGCCAGCAAGATTTGCAACTTGGCACAAAGGGGTTGTTCAGAGGCGGAGCTTAATATCGATCGCTTTTGGGTGCAGAGAATTTTGGAAAGCAAACTTCTCAAACCTGCAAAAAACATGCTTCAAAACTCTCCTTAATTGTCACCTTTCCACTAAATATTTTTACTGGAGATTTTGCCTACTGGTAGAACAAATATCAGGGAAAGGCCTGAACTAATAATATTTTTTCGACATTTTAATGCAATTTCAAATCAATCATGATTTCTGAGGTTCGAACTCGCGCGACTTTTGGCTCCTCTGAGAAGACGGGACACATATGTATAGTCTTAAGCACAATTAGCGTACACACAAATATTTAGTTTCAGTTCTCTATCAGGAGGACCTAGATCTAGTCTTATCATTACAAAGTCTAAAGTCAAGGCTCAAGCTCAGCCTCAGACCCAGTCAAGGCAGTCAAGCCTCAATTAGGTGAAGAAGTGTAAACTGTAATTGTAAATTCTGTAACTAAACATCAACAGACAACATGTCTATATTTATTTTTGCACTATCCACTATTGCAGTAACTATGTCTAGAATCTATAGAATATTACTATTATGTTCAGGCCATGGCGGGGAAGCCTGGGCCCTGAGCCCGGGCCTGGTTGCGTAGGCCGGTTAGGGCTTAGACCGGTGTAGACTGTAATCAACGCCGTGTGTTACTTTTAGCACGGCGCCTGGTTAGGTTAGGGGTAGACCAGAAAATCAGTATACTAGACTACATTATGTTGTTGGACCAGTGGCGTACCCAGGTTTTTTCAAGGACAAGGCAAGAGGGGAAGGGGGGTTATTTCGTCAGCCAAATTTCTGTAAGTTGGGGGGCGGGGAGGGGGGGGGGGGTGGGGGTGTCCGTAGACAATTTGTTAAGCCAAGACCAGGTACCGTAACACAATTTGAGGCTGAGACCAGGACCGGTCAACAAATATTTGAGGCCAAGACCGAGATCATTGGTTGAGAATCCTGTAAGATTCACATTTTTTGAGGCCGAGACCAGGAACATGAGAAAAAAACGGTCTAGACTCTAGAATATATCTAAATAAACTCTAATCTAGGATAGCCTGCCAGTCATCTAGCCCTAGCCTAGACCCTAACTATAGGGCTAGGCAAACACAAATAAGTCAGCTTACAAATAAGCGTATTCCCTGGTGCATTGATTAAGTATGATCAAACAACAGGAAAATTAGTGCTATGCCCAGCTCTAAATTTAAATTCTTCCTAGACTGGCACCTGGTTTAGGTCTAGTGTAATGACTTGAATCAGTGGTTTATCTATGGGGAGGGGAATAAGGACTCAGGTGTGGTCAATTTTGTGGTTGGGGATTTGTAATATTAGTCAAGTATTACCAGGTAGACCTATATCTTAAGTCCATGTCATGAATGGTGATTGAGAGGAGTCAAGATTTTAAATCTGAGCAAAATCAGCATATTAGTTGACAATTTCTGTTTTTAAGAATATTGTACATGTCGCTTGTGTTTATAGAGCTGCCATTGTTGCTTCAAGTAAAATTGACTAGTAATAAATATGTCATATTTGTCTCTGTATTCCCTTTGAAAATATAGGTTTTCCCGGCCAATTTCCTATTTTACGCGCCCAAATTCGTTTATGAGCATTCAATTTCGTGCAGTTGCCGTGGATGAGTCGCTTTGGTCATTCAAATTCATATTCTCAGCATCCACATTCTTTTATGGGCTCCCAAATGTCAAATCGCGAATTTCAAATTCGCAAATAGGCATTCGATTTCATAATTGGGCGCTATTTTCAACAAATGGGCATTCAATTTAACACGGTAAGCTGGGCAATCGCTTGTTTGTGCATTCAATTTCGTTAATGGGTGACCAATTTCCAGACATGTTCATTCAATTTAAGTTACACAAACAACATCGACACGTATTCACAAATAAACATACTGTATATACATTCATGTATACAACCACATAGTACGCACACAATCATACACACACGCACACACATTGACCTTTTTCTTACATAGTCTCAACCATTTCATTGCTTGGGCAATATTTTCCATTTTTTTAGATATACTTTTCAACATTTAATCTTCACTTTTCGATATTCCTCAGTCACATTTGTCTAGATCTCTTTTTATGTTGAATTATGTAATCTGTATTTTCTTATTTGTACATTCATTCGTTCATCGTTTTGTCTTAACTTTATCATCATGCGAGTTCATGATGTTATTTCATCACATTTTCTTATTTGTCATCTGATCGTAATTGTATCATTTTTGTTCACCATTTGTATCTTTATATCCATCATGTTTTCTATAACATACATGTACCACGATGTTACAACATGTCCACTGCACAATTTTAATTTGAATGCCAATGTAATGAACTTGTTTGCCCATGCGCGAATTTGAATGACCGAAATGAGACCGGAGACAGCTAGAGATGAAATTGAATTACCATTAACGAACATGAGCGCCCATCGCTTACATTGGCATGACGCTAGTGTGAAATTGGTTGCTCCGTTGATTAATATGAATGCCTAAAAACGAATTTGAATGACGATATGTCGATCCAAACACGGATTTGGTGAAATTGAATGCTGCTGATATGAAATTGCATGAGAAAATAGCGAAATTGACCGGGAAAACCTATATCAAAATATTGCCTGGAATTCCTCTTTAGCTCTTTGACATGCATGAGAGCTGTGCAAGCCAAATAACATTGACTTACCATGTTTATTTGATTAAATTACAAGATCTTTATTTGATTTTGAAATGTGTGTTTTTTTTTCGAAGGCCCACCTCTATAAAATTCCAGAGTGAAATTATATTATTGACTGAGTGTGACATCATCTGCCATTCACTGGTCAGCTAACATTATGAGATGATCATTTAAGGAAAAGTAAACAAATATTTTGCTCACAGTTAGCACTGCATGCTGCTGTACAATAGCTGGTATAGGCAGTACTTTTCTTTTCCTAGTGTGATTGCGTTATTCTGATAAAACAATTATGGCTATTAAAATCAAATATAGTGTGAGTTGGCATTGTTTTAAACATGTGATGATATTGTGACTAGGACACTTGGGTAGTGCATTCCACTGTATATTGTTGATCTCAACTGAGTAGTGATTGACTGGTGAATTCACTACCAGTCAATAAAAGACATTCACTCTGGGGGAGTTTTTTTAACCCTTTTACCACGGCAATAGATATACTGCTTCAATAGCTATATACGAGATTATTTTACGGACCGGTCGAGTTACCCCACTGGGCGCGCACAAAAGAACCGATCGATATCTGGTTGACCATGGCATTGTATTCGCTTCTATTCAACCTAGCGTGAGTTCGCTGGTCAAGTAGTTCACACAATAGAGGCGATCGATATGCATAGTATAGGGTCAGCGAAGTGAAATTCTATGCGAAAACTATGATTCTGGCTTGTATGTGTTTGTATACGAATATCCTGAAATTAGACTTGTGTATTACCATGATAAAATTGTAATAAAACAATAATCACGCAACTAGAGTCGGGGAAACTTGATATACATGTAGCCAAGGGTTCAATCTTTGTATTCAGCCAAATTATATTGTACTTACAAGATGCATACATGTATGTTTATGCAATTAATATAGCCCTTGCTTGGAACCGAGAAATCTCGGTTCCCGTATATGAGTAGGCGCAACGGGGACTGAGAATTCTCGGTCCCCGTAGTGATCGGGTTAAGAGACGGGGCTTAGCAGTGTAAAAAAATACAATTGCTAAAATTAGTAAAATTATTTAGGTCAACCGTTTACAAATATATACCTGTAAACAGAGTTCAACATGCATTTGATTTGCATAAATACTTTCACATACTTTCACATAATGCTTGCAACAAATCCACATGTAGCTGTCTCTCGTATTCTCTTTTCACCTACGTATGTGTGTATTAAAGGCTTTAAATACACATATTAAAGGGATCTAGTAACATTGTCCAAACTCACAAAACTCAGTTACTATTCCATTGGTTCTTGTATGCCTTGTTGCATTCCAGTTGATTTATGCAGTTATTTTACATGATTTAGTTGTCTAAACTTCCCTTCGTTATAAAGATATTTTGTATTGATGTGATTGGATTTGTAGATATCCACTGGATAATAACCAATGTGTACAATGAGACAACGATTAAGCAAATATCACAGCATTTTCGCTCATAACTCGGTCATATGCCATTTATTAAAACGTGACAGCATCACACAACACTCAGATGACCACATCTCATTTACATCAGCCTCTCTTCATACTTTGCACATGTTAACATAGTTACTAGATCCATTTTAGCGATTGCTAAAATTAAAAAAAAATTGTCTTAGCATGAAATAGTGTGGTCTTTATTCATTGCTAAAACTGCTTTTCTTTTCTCAATATTTTGCATATTCACTTCGTTGACAAAGCACCCTGCACATTCAAAAATTAAAAGTTTACACAATGTTAGAGTATTATCTTACTAAGATTTATATTCTTCCTTTTTTTTAATTACAACTTGAAAACATATCTAAATATAAATTTCAGATGAATTTCTCTATTTTCAATACATGCCATCAAATGAAGTTGATAATATCAAGACTGTATTCAATGACAATATGCCATGAATGTAGAACACAATTTGTACAAATTTCCAATTGCTTTTTTTCCATCTACATCATAGATTCCACCATGGAGGAAGAGCTCATTCTAGAAGAGCTTCTAGAAATACAACAAAACCCCTGCTTGTATGACAAAGCCTTGCTATTATTCCGTGATGCTGAGAAGAAAATGGATATATGGAAGGAGATTGGCAAGAAACTCGAGATCAGTGGTGAGTACAGAACTACTTGCAATGTTGTACAATTTAAAGAATTCACTTTCATTACCCATTAGTGTCAAGTTCATGACGGAATGAGTCATGAGTCAACACATATTTACAAGCGATAAAGCTAGGAACAACTTAGGAAAACTATCAAAACAAAAAGCTGTAATTGTTTTTGTTCCTGATACTAACTACAAATATCACTTGATGTGAATATACCCCCACATCACTAACTCGCATGTCAACATTTATATTGCAAAAATGTTATTTCTGCAAGGTTTTTCAAAATAAAGGTTAGACATATATTTCAAACTAGTTACCTTGTCTGAGATGAAATTATTATGTCTTGCACATTTGCACCTGAAAAAGACATTATTAGTCCTGAGTTTCATTTGAATAGGTAAAACAAAAATGAAATTGAAGTACTTCACTTCACAATATTTTTATATCAAAATTGTATATTTAGGTTGCAAATGTGTGGTTACCATAGCAACACATTTTACGATAATATGTCTTGCACACCCTCACCTAAAGTTCTAACATTATATATCTGCGCA
>JBAMJV010001853.1:0-50461 GCA_037951105.1 Echinarachnius parma
ACCGCGTTTGTATTAAAAAGGTCCAATCGGGGTAACGTCCTGACAACAGCGCGGTAACATTCAACCTAGTCGGGCTAGGGTAATAGCGAGGTAACGTCAGGACGTTGTCAGGATGTTAAGCTGATAAACATTGTATTAAAAAGCGCGCAGAACGTTACCCGGGTAGATGACGTCATGGCCGTAAAAAATGTAAACATTGCAGCGATCGCGTTTTGGATCGGGAACATGTGGTACTCTTGTAAACAAGGTTGCCAATTTAAACTGCTGTAAGTTCACACACAAACACTATTCCACATACTCCTAATTTTAGACTTAAATTTGCCCAAATAATACAAGTTATAATACTATGAATATAAAAATTGGAAGTTTAACAAATCTAAAATTTGATAAGTACAACAGCTCACTCCAGGGTACATCTACGTGTGCGCATTATTCATCGCTGATCTTCAGCTCATGCAATATCCCAACACCTGTATCAGCGAGATTTAACTAGAATTATTTGTTCCTGAATTCTAATCTACCGTCTAGCGTGACTATAGTAGACTGACAATTGCGCTCCCGATTGCCTGTTGTATGTTTACCCGATATGAATTGACCGTCAAAATTTCCCGCGCTAACGTATACCAGCGCGCGCCGATTAGCACATGTCACGCCAGCTGGTCGCATGATGAGAGAGGTGCGGTTGCTATAGTAACCTACCCGGAGAAACACTTTTGATTAAAACGCTGCACAACCTCTCGCTGCGTCTTTTACGACCCGACCTCTATGGGGCGCCCTTTGTAAATTTATTATATACACTTATTATATGTAAATAATAGTTATTATATATTAAATAACGATTATATAACATATAATAAGTGTATATAATAAATTTACAAAGGGCGCCCCATAGACCTCCTACTGTTTTTATGGAAATCTTACTCGGGTAATAGCGAGCTAGAAAATACGTTCTCCAATTAAAAAGGGGTTATAATCAGCTACTGTATCCTGATGGCAGCTAGGGTTGCCAACTTTGAGCATCCACAAGCGGTGAGTGCGAGACTTTGCAAGGGAGTGAATCAACCAAGCCCGAGATAGTGAAGTGATTGAGGCGGGGGAGGGAGGGTGTGGGAGCGAGTTGTCCCCTCCCATTTACTGGGACTTTTGCATGTAAGTTTTGACTTGAAACTGTGCAATCTGGTATTCTGGTGCATAATATACATAGGAAGAAAATTCGGACTTTACGACATGTACTATAATGTCGGTAAGTTCGTCATTATTCTACCGACTGGGAAAAGGTTATAGGCCTATTTTGTTTTTATCAAGAAACATGCATGCACCCTCAACCCCCCCCCCCCCCCCCCCCCCAATCAGTATGATTTAGGGTACGCGTATGCTCGTTTCCTCCCTTTGAAAGCACCCCCCCCCCCCCCCCCGATCTCAGGACTGCCAACATTTCTGAACCCCCTTTCGCGGGCTTTTCGCAGGCTTTTTCTGCCTTGGAGACCCCCCCCCCCCCCTAAATCCGGAACACTGCTCAATGTACGTACCCCCCATATCTTAGGTGCACTAGCAGGAATGTCAGGATTTTGATCCCGGGATTTGATCAATTTTCTATGATTTTCAAATAATGTAAACAAAGATATTTTATAACCCCCTTTTTAAATTTCTCAGAAGTCCAAAGAGAGAGAGAGAGAGAAAAAAAAAAAAAACTTTTTAAAAAGAAATCTCCGGGTGAAAAGTCAAATACACCCCCTTTTTTAAACAATTCTCGGGCCGGACTTCGTCGCGCGAAAAGTACATTTAGGGAACACGCATGCGGTCCATCCTACCCCGGAGTGGGGGGAGGGGGGGGGGGGGGGGGTGGCGGTCCTCAAAATAATGTTCGCAAATTGTCCTAAACAGTTTAAAGGGCTAGTACAGATTTAGTTTAGAGGGCGCTTCAAGAAATAATTAATTTGTGAGGTAATGGAAAACTAAGTGTAATATTTGGAAGAGCACGTTTCAAAATACTTATAATATAATTGAAATTATGCATTAGTTAATAATTGTTATACAACGCCTTTTTGGCACCATGTATAGCTCCCCCCCCCCCCCCCCCCTCCATCCCCCTCTCCCAGGCCACCATCCACTCAATTGAAGCTCCCTGCTTATGATGGTTGGTCTACTGCATTTGTTTATTTGTTATAATAATATACATAAATTATTGTCACATTAATTGATATTATGATTCAAGGCCAACTATTCTAATTTCATTGTTTTATTTTTATGTATGGAAAAATGTTCTTCGTATATTTCATTTTGATTTTGTTAATAAATGCAGAAATAAAAACAATTTAAAAATGGGTTCAGAAAGAACTGAAATATTAATAAAATATTTCGGATTTGAATAAAATGTGGACCCACATATTTTATTCAACAAATCTATATTATGCCTACATTTTCGAAAATATACCCAAGAGTTGTTAACGAATCATTATTTTTACAAAACAATTATTATTCACAATTTTTGGATAAAGGTGGTTGAAACCAATATGTTTTTAGAGAGCGCCATCTTGTGTTTTAACGGCTGCTTTTGAATGGTAACAGCATTTTAACTTAGCCGTTTGTAAAATTGTTCTACCTTTCGGGCATGTAACGTTGCGGTGTATAAGTTTCGGTTACTAACGTTCCATTCAGTTTGACCAAAACTGTATAGGCCTACTATCCAAATGCCACATTTGACACAGCAACATAAACAAGGTATACCAGGCGTAGACAAGGCAGATTCCCGAGGGAGCGAAGTGACCGAAAGGGAGAAGCCCAGCAAACACAAAACGTTTACAAAACGTTTTTATTAGGTCCCGAGGTCTTCGTCTTTAATGAACCTTTACAAAACGTTTACAAAACGTTTTTATTAGGTCCCCCAGATAACAATGCGACGTTGGCGGAACGTAGTCTATAGTCGGCACCGTCGCGGTTGGAAAAACAACGTTTAGCCAACGTTGGCCTACGGTAAATTCACAACCATATTTTTGCAGTCGGCGAGCTGACGTTAAAACAACGTTAAGCCGACGTTGGCGGTTGACTGTTGGCAAACTGGTCGGCAAATGTACGTTGAAACAACGTTGGGTGATAGTTAGACGAACAATCATATTTATATGGTCGAAAAGCAAACGTTGGGCCAACGTTTCGCCTACTACGTTGGATATTGGTTGGCTAGTTGACGTCGTACTAACGTTTGACAAACAACCGCATTACGACGGTAGGCAAGCCAACGTAGGGCCAACGTTCACTTATATAGTCGTATGAACGTTGGGGTTTTAGTCGGCTCAATGTTGGCTTGACGTCAGAAATAGCAAAATAAAAGATTGGGCAAACGTTGGCGCAACATTGGCAATTGACGTTGGCTTATGGGGGTTGGGCCGACAAGGGCCCAGCGGCAAGAATGACGTGGGCAAAACGTCACGTTTTGACGTTGGCCCAACATGACCGCCTACATTGGGCCAACGATGGGCCAACGTAGCATTGTTATCTGGGCCCGTAGGTCTTCGTCTTTATGAACGTTTAAAAAACGTTCTTAAAACGTTCTGCTGGTCCTAGCACTTGAAAGCAAATACATGAAAGGTTTTGTATTGGTTTTTCTAACGTTTAAAAAACGTTCTGCTGGTCCTTGCACTTGAAAGCAAATACATGAAAGGTTTTTTATTGGTTTTTCTAACGTTTAAACAACGTTTTAAAAACGTCCATTTGGAACGTTCTAAAAACGTTTTCAACCTTCCACAAATAAACGTTTTAAAAACGTTTTCACAGAACGTCCAAATAACCAACTTTGAACCTGTTTAGAACGTTCAGAAAACGTCCAATTGTTAGTTGGGAGGTGTAGTCAGTGGCGTAGCTAAACGGGGGGCACGGGGGGGGGGGGCCTGTGCCCCCCCCCCCCCCCAATAATTATGAAAAAGCAATAGAAAACATAAGGGGCCATTTTTTGAAAAAAACAAAGAAATACATATAGGTGTGCCCCCCAATAATGTTGCGTGCCCCCCCAATCAGTCCGACCACGCTACACCAATGGGTGTAGTGACTAGTGGGATAGACTGTCCGCCCTTGTGGTAATTTAGGGAGCTTAGTTTGCATTCTGAAAATTGTGCAATCTGGGGGCAATATGGTGCAGGAAGGAAAAATTACTTGTCATGAAGTAGAATCCGAGTTATAATTTATTATAAATAAGCCATGTTTGAATTTTCCACCACGACCAACATTACCACCAGATGCACCACCACCACCACCACCACCACCATACACCACCACCTCCACCACGCACACTTCACACTTGACTTGTCATGAAGAATCTGAGTTATCATGTTCAAGAAATACCCTTTTTTTAATCAATGGTATCGAATTAGAAATAAGCCATGTTTGAATTTTCCTTCACCACCACCACCCCCATACCACCACCACCGCCACCACCCCCACCACCGCCACCAGTATGCACTGCTCAATCGATCGGGCGCGGTATAATTATCAAACCTTGCTCGCATCGCGGACGGGTACGGTACGGGGTACGGCATACTAGGTACCGTACCGTACAGCTTTTAATGCACATGTGTACGTACTATTAGACGCATGCGCATTCACAGCCACGTGGGGAATGATGGCGTCGTCGGGCCTAAATAGATGTTGCGCCTTTTCACATTTTAATGGACATTTTGCTGTTACCAGTGCAGATGGGAGGTTATCAGTGTGGGATTCTAATACTGGGGTAAAGAGGCAGCATTATACTCCAAGTTCGCATCTTTCTTCGACATGTACTTGTTTGGCATGGCAGCGTAAAACTCGTCGGAATAAGGTAAGTTCATGAAGCATGGACGATTAGCCCCATACACGTCCAATCTCCCCAGCGAGCAGTCACGCACGCGCCGCCCGCTCTGGCCCGTGCTGTGGTAACTTGTAGTCGTAAGAGAAATTCAGCTGACCCCATTATGAACGGAGGTGCACGTTGCATGCAATTTTCCAATACCACTTTTGATTTAGCTTCTAAAGTGAGCAAACGGAAATAATCCGAGATATTATCTTTTATGGTTTGACTTTTGAATTTCATTAGAAACGTGCACATGCGCTTGATATGATTTCGTTGTACTGATTAAAATGTGGTCTCTGCTCTCTGGGAATGAAAATAATGACAAAATTAATTTTTTTATTTGACCATTTTTATTTGACCATTTTTGACCAGTGATGATGACTGATGTGATATGATAAAGATGTGTGTCACTGTTTGTAATGACTGTTCAAGCTTTTGGGAAAAAATACAGGTTGAGATGATCTGATGATTTTGGGGCCAATTGTAATTTGTAATTAACAATGCTTGCCTACAAATAAACCTATTCCTAACTTGAATTTTGGCTTGAAAAGAAACGCCCAAATCCCCAAATGCCAAAATAAGTTTCAATGCTCGTTCAGTTCCAGGCAAAATATTAGTTATATATTTCAATATGAGATGCTGAATGGGAGGATGTTACAAATTTGATTTTAAAAATTGAGTTGTACTCCAGCATTCCAGGGAGTATAGCAGTACAGTAGCATGTCAAGAAAGAAGAAAACTCAATATTTGTGAATAAGCATTAATTGTTTTATTTCTACATGTAGAGGATTCAGTTTTTAAAATTGGCAATATACACAGACGCCTCACCGACAAGATCCCCATAGAATGATAGAATGTTTTGTATTCTATTTTTTAGTCCAACTTCAAAATGTCATTTAGGGGAGCCGACTCAAATTTTTCACTCGAGTCTTGAGATTGATTTTGAGTTACGTTCCCTACTTAATGTAAAATGTTAACACCACCAGTCCATGTATGAGTTTGGATATTTTTCTATTTGGCAGGAATGTCAGAAGCAGAAAAAGAGGAAGTCTAGTAAGGTGGAAAGTACGACCCCTGAAGCGGAAGGTGTCTCTCCAACAGACTTGCTAGCCCTGGGAACTGTAGCAGGTAGTGTCTTGCTCTACAGCTTCTTGGCAGGAGATCTCCACTCAAAGCTGGTAAGTCAGGTTTATTCTGAGGAGAACAATAAGTTCTGCACTAGGGATTGGGGCAATTTAGCTAGTGCTTGCAGATCGGCTTGAAAAAAGGGGCCCCTCAGAAATAAAATATAATATATAACTAAATACGATTGATAGAAATAATAATAATAATATTATAACATTTTTGTATAGTGCCTACTGCAGGCTCTAAGTGCTTTGAGAAGAAAGTTGTAGATAATGCCCCAAATTCTCAACTTGTGGCTCAACTTTTGCCTGGCCTAAAAAGACAAAGACTACCTGTAACACTTTGCACCAGCAGCCGTATTGTCTTGTCGCTATGGTCCCCCGAGATATTCTAATGGTTTTTTTTCATTCCTTTGGCTTTGAAATTAAGTCATATTATAACGGGTCACCAGCAATACAATGTCCACGATGATCCAGGACGCAATTCGGCTGATGACAGACTTTACTATGACTACATTTCAAAGGGCCCATTGTCCTGATGCTTATAAGCAGCTCTCAAGAGATTGACTTGATAATGAAAGGAAACCATTAGAATATCTCTGGGGACCATAGTTACGAGACAATGGGTGTACTGGTGCAAAGTGTTAGTCTTTTTATGCCTCCGCCAACGAAGTGGCCGGAGGCATTATGTTTTCGGGTTGTCCGTCCGTCCGTCCGTACGTCCGTCCGTACGTCCCGTTTTCGTTCTCGCGATATCTCAAGAACCAGTTGACGGATCAATTTCAAACTTGGTATGAGTGTACATATTGGGGTGACAATGATCTGATTAGATTTTAGGGGTCATGAGTTCAAAGGTCAAGGTCACAGGACTCAATATATATGCAAAAATGCCTCGTTCTCGCGATATCTCAAGAACTGGTTGACGGATCAAATTCAAACTTGGTATTAGTACAGATATTGGGGTGGCAATGATCTGATTAGATTTTGGGGTTCATTGGGTCAAAGGTCAAGGTCACAGGACTCAATGTATGTGCACAAATTCCTTGTTCTTGCGATATCTCAAGAACCGGTTGACGGATCAATTTCAAACTTGGTATGCGTGTACATATCGGGGTGCCACTGATCTGATTAGATTTGGGGGTCATGAGGTCAAAGGTCAAGGTCACAGGACTCAATATGTATGCGAAAATGGCTTGTAATGGCAAAGTTTCAAGAACTTAATGTCAGATTTCAATCAAACTAGGTACCTGAATGTATCATAAAGAGTCAACGTAGCCATAAAATGTTGGGGTCATGAGGTCAAGGTCACGGGACTCATTATACATGCAAACAATCTTGTAATGCCAAAATCTCAAGAACTAAATGTCAGATTTCAATCAAACTTGGTACCTGAATGTTTTTAGGGAGCCATCAAAGATTGGGGTCATATGGTCAAGGTCACAGGACTCAAAATATATGAAAAATATTTGTAAAAATTAAATCAGTGCATGTTAATTTGGGCTTGATATTAAAATCGTGCGATAGCGGAGGCATAATTTTTGATTGCGCGCAATCGAAGATCCATCTAGTTTTCTTTTTAGGCCGGGCGCAAGTTGAGCCACTGATGAGAATTCGGGCCAATGTGGTCATCTCGTCGGCAGTCGGCACATCCTATTTATTGCTAATGAAAGAAAATTATTAGCCTTTTGTGAATTCTAAGGATGATTCTAATAATCTGTTTCTATTTTCAAGCCATTCATCTTCTTAAAGGGAAATGCCAGTAGTTGGAAACGCCCCACACACAAAAAATTAAATGTACGCTCTTATTACCAATCATGTGAAAGAATATGTTTTTACTAATACGGGATGATACAAATTTGGCCTGGAAACTGCCTACTAATTGATATATTTGGTAAATTATAAAGCTATCCGCTGCGGATTGATATCTCGCCGATGGTTGTATGTTGATATACCGCCTCGTGCGATGCGTGTTAATCCTATGGCAAATGCGCACATGGTAAATCGCTCGAACGAGCGTATCTATGACCCCGTTTACAGTGAGCAAAAGGCCAGGCCAGGCCGCGGCCAGGCCGCGGCCTGGCCCCACACTGTAAACGCACCGGGGCCAATTGCGCGGCCAATTGCGAGGCCAAACTGGCCGCGCATTTGGACCAGCTCTGGAGGTAGTCTTGGCCTCGGCCTGGCCCGGCCTTTTCTCACTGTAAACGCACCGGGGCCAATTGCGCGGCCAATTGCGGGGCCAACTGTTACCCCGGAAGTGAAAGGATCATTACGTCATAGGATAATGACGCCGTACCATAACAATCGAACCCACGCTTTCATGGTATTTTCTTCGGTGTGTCAAGCCAAGTGTCAGCTGTGATATTCGAAAGTTCGCCGTGCATTTAACATGCATAAACATAGGGAATTGGGGAAAAGATTCATTGGAAATATCCCGCGCGCGCGCGACCGGATTTACACTGTGACCCCCGGCGCGCCCCCCAAAATAATCGTTTGTTTACATGCAGAGCGCCACTACGACAAAATATTGGAAGGTTACAATGTAGGCCGCGGCCTGGCCTCGCACTGTAAACGCACAAAATTGCGGGGCCAACTCGGCCGCGGCCTGGCCCGGGCCTGGCCCGGCCCTGCCTTTTTCTCACTGTAAACGGGGTCTATGTGGCCAGCGCAGACAGGCCAAACTGACGGTAAATTTAGGCTAAATGTCATTGGCTTTCATAAACGTTTTAACTGATATTTCTGCACTTAACGATACTAAGGTTCGTATTTTTCCACACACGCCCCTTTTTATGCTATTTCAACAATACTAATCAATTAGTTTGGCCAATAAAGTTATTTTCCACTACTGGAATTTCCCTTTAAAAGATATTAATATCCTATTTATTTGTTTTCGAAATAAAATTGATCATGAAATTATCAAATTTCTAGTAAGATTAAAAGAAACAAAAAAGGTTAAGGATGCAAAATGGTATAATGTTGCTACAGGGTCAAAGAGGGGGCAATTGTTCTTGTGTGGAAATTCTTTACCCCTTGGGTAAAAAGTAAATACATGAAATACATTTTTTTGCATATAGACAGACCCCCTCAACGGAATCTTTGCCTTTGCCATTTTTCAGATTCTTACATGTTATGCCCGGCGCAGACAGAGCCGACTCGACCCGATCCGACTGGTTTTCAGCCTGATTAACTCAGTATGTGCTGCCTCAGGACTCCGTTTTTTCCAGTTGAGTGCTAGTCGGAGGTCATTCAAGGCCGTTTCAACATGTTGGATCGGCTCCGACTGAGCGAAACTGACTCTAGCCTGACTGAAAACCAGTCGGATCGGGTCGAGTCGGCTCTGTCTGAGCCGGGCTTTAGTCTACCAACTATCAAGTCACGATTGCTCTAATTTGTTTCTTGTATTGTTTTATTTAGGATGGCGGTCACGATGACGCGGTCAACGATGTGTCGTGGCACCCCAGCGAGAACACGCTGTACAGTTGTTCTGATGATGGAAACATCGTAGAATGGGACATCCCCAACAGGACTGTGAGAAGGTAATTGTCATCTAACTAAATATATCCAACACAATGTAAATCAAAAACCGCATTCATTTACAGAGTAGCATAGAGGGTAGTGTAGTACACTTAGACATTTGTTAAACAACTTATAAATATTCTATTGAACTAAAAAACTCAACTGATGCAACTATGCTTTTCTAAAAGTAATTAGCTAGTAATTAACTTCAAATGTACAACATACTTTCATATCTTTATCTGTCAAAGTCACAAATAGTGTACATTTATGAGACTATACTTCATTAGTGTTAAAAACTTCCTTCTTGATGTATGCGTAACTTTGTCGTATTCATTCATGTGTCCGAGCTCTAGACTTATAATGGCAGGCGGGTAAGGTCTTACTTGGGTCCAGCAAAAATGTTATGAAAGTCATTTTGGTGGCATGATTAGAAAAAAATGCTAATAATGTTGGTATGGAAATGTTTTATTTATTATTCCATATCAATCCTCATCCATAATCCTTTTGAATTTCACTTGGTTGTTAATGTGACAACATATTTAGAGGAAATTATTTACTGGTCCAAATAGGCCCTAGAAAAAAATATTAGTGTGGAGCCTTGATTGTTTTTTAAAGTTTTATATGCTTTTTGTATGTTTATTTATATTCATGCATTTTTGTTTTCATTTCAGTAAATGGAAGGGAGACAAGACATCGGTTCATTCTGTGTGTGTCTGTCCTGGAGGTAGTGCCTTGCTGAGTGCTGGTAGAACAATTCAACTCTGGAATTTGCTAACCAAATCTGTATTAAAGGTAATCTAACTGTTAGTGCACAAAGTCTACCCATTTCATTGTAATGTTTGTGTCGTATTTGCAAAAGCCAAATATGACATTGATTTGTCGATTTTATTACATGTACAGTAGACATGACAGGGAATTATTTTATATGAACTTGAAAATGCAAATGGACAAAATGTTGTTAGTATACACACCCTCCTGAACATAACAGTGACAACAATAAATGTGTTCATTGCTAGGAATAATGTAATGTTATTTTCTTTACTCTTCTGACACATCTTGCAGAAATTCACGGGCCACGCTAGTCCTGTTACGAGATTGCGAGCACTTTCTGTACTACCTCCAGGGTCACAGAGCAATGACCCTCTTCAAAGTGTGGAAGGACTCTACTTCATGTCATCAGCAGCCAGTGACCGGATAATCAATGTCTGGCAAGTACTGGCTAGGACAATCATTGTACAATAATCAGACAAATATAGTTAAACCTGCATCAAGGGACACAAGAAAGTGGCCACTGCAGACAGTTGACCTCGATAGACAGGTTACATAACATAATTTTCTCTGCAGGGGATCATTTTGGTGGCCACTGTAGGCAGTTTGGCTGCTATAAAATAGGTGGCCACTAATACTGCACAAAAATAATTCAAATCAGTTCAATACTAGGGTTAGTGGAATAATCTTATGCTCCCGTCTAATTTTTCAATCACCAGAAAAAATTACATCTAAATTGCATTTTTAATTGTTTAAGCTTTGTTTGTTTCATCCTGGTCCAAAATATTAGCTGGTCTAATGTTGGTTGTGAATCCATGATGATAACCCATGCACCACGCATACACATACTGTGAATGAAAAACCATGTCAAACCACAGAAATACCGAGATTCATACAACCACATTTATCATGTAGATGTTCTATCAGCATTCATTCAATGTCTGGGAAGTGCTGCGAAATGTGCAAAGTCTTTTTAGATGTAGTATTAGATAGGATTAGATTTGTATTAAATACATGGAAAAAGAAGGAGTTTTAATGTTTATAATTTTTGTATTTTTGCTCCCTTAGGCAAGTTAAGTCAAGCAGCAAAGACAAAACATCCGTCGCCTCGTTTGCAGTACCAGATGAACCGGTTGACTTTGATGTTTGCACAACACCAGACTCTGTAAGTTTTGTATTGGCTTGAGGTTAACATAAAACTTGTTAATGCAGTCAAACATGTGTAAAGTGACCACTCAAGGGAAACGGGAAAAGTAGCTGCTATACAGGGTGGCCCAAAAAAAACGGAACGGGGCACTTCCCAAAATATAATAACACAATGTTTATGTTCATCGGATAGGGTGTCCTTTCCAATGAAAAACGAAACCAAGAACAGTAATTTTGGTCAGGTCGTTTTTGTTTAAGGACGCAGTGAGTGAGACCATGTCAGGTGCCGATTTATGTCGATTTCGACCAAGTCAATGCCGGTTTAACCGCACTCCTTGCCCGTAATACCATTCAGCGACCATGTCCATTCTCTCGGCACACGGCTGAGTGCACACTAACAATAGTGCGCGATGCTCAACGATATGAACGGCGGTTAGTGCGATTCATCAAGCGCTGGCTCAATACAAATTGACAAAAAAATAACCTGACATGGTGTCACTCACAGCGCCCTAAAACAAAAACTACACGACCAAATTGACTGTTCTTGGTATCGTTGTTCATTTGAAAAGACACTCTATCCGATGGACATAATACATTTGTTACTATATTTTGGGAAGTGCCCCGTTCCGTTTTTTTTGGGCCACCCTGTATTGTCTGAAAAAAAGACAGGTGGCCACTGTATGATGCCCCATCTACAATATCAACCGCAGAAATTGTCAACCCACCCACCACATGCTCATTATTATTATTTGTTAGTAGTATTGTTTGAGATTTTCTTGTACTTTGAAATTGTGTAGAATTTATAATAATGGAAAGATTAATGTACTATGATTGTATGCGTGTATGAGTAAGACATGAATGACCTCTGTACAGATACATAACTGAGATTGTACTCTGGTACAAAATGACAGCAGTGTAACTCACAGAGGAAGAGAAATGAACCTTTACTGGCTACTCTAGCTTTCTCTGTGCTAGTGGTAGATCGAAGAGGGTTCAACATTTTGCTTCTTATAGCAGAACCAGTATTTTCTTCCATTCATTGTGTCACTATGTTTACCTGTATGTATTTGGAAACTTGTATC
The DNA here is from genome assembly GCA_037951105.1 of Echinarachnius parma. Classification (NCBI taxonomy): domain Eukaryota; kingdom Metazoa; phylum Echinodermata; class Echinoidea; order Clypeasteroida; family Echinarachniidae; genus Echinarachnius; species Echinarachnius parma. Next base: position 12,456 of record JBAMJV010001853.1, read on the forward strand.
CAGACCATTGGTGTAATTGAAATATTTTGTACACATATACTGTATCCGCCTGTCAACCCACCCACCACACGTCCACAATGGCTCAAATGCTCAACAGTGGGTTTAAGTTAAAATTTAGGCTCAATTGTGTCATAAGACAACAATTTTAGTAATCCACAAACTAAATACAGTATCAGACTATTATGTCAAATTTAATCCCTGGACTAAAAAATAACCTAGAATGAATGTTATCATCCACCAAGATGCTTTTGCTCTCAAAAAGAAATATTGATAAATTATTGTCATAATTTTTTATTTTCTGCTATAATCTCAAGTATGATTTAATCTTTTTGTGCACTAGGTTGTCTTTGCTTCAGTAGTTACCCAGTCTGGGCAAGCTCACATATTTGAAACGGTTCTCAATGGGTAAGGATGACACTTTCCTTTTGTTTGTCTATCATTTTATAACTTATTATGAAATTATATTATGTATATGTCTATCACGGTAGTTAATAATAAAGAACTATGTTTTGACTGAAAATTAACATTTGAACGGGTTCCAATGAAAATTGATGGTTACATTTTGTGTGTCTCTTGTTCATTCATGGAAAGAGATTTTGTCATAAGAGTCCCAAGACAATATAAACATGTATATTTCTCCACTGGTAGTACATGAGAATGGATACTTATATATCTTGTTCCATGAGGTTTGTGAAAATTAGGCAAATTATTTCAAATTTCTAAAGCACATTGATATGTTTGTGAATGGATTCATGTGCATATTCGTTATTTTTTAGCATAATTAGTAGAATAATTAGTATGATGGGTCAATGTTGGTTGTGAATCAATGATGATAACCCATGCACCACGCATACACCTACTGTGAGTGAAAAACCATGTCAACCACAGAATTACTGAGATTCATTCAACCACAATTTGTAATTATTTTTTTTAAATTGTCAAATCAAATGTGAACCAATAGACACATGTGCAAGATCTTACAATGTATGTTGCTACAATGCACATTTTCTATAGACCTCAGTCTGTATATATTTTGAAGAACTAGTCCTGACCACGAATCAAAGGAAATGCATGTGCATACAGATTTTGCTATGCTTTTATCCAAATAGGAGAACAAAGAAGCCTTTCCAGCCGAGACATATCATAAACGTGACAACAGAAGGCAACAAACGGGCCCCTGCTAGACCCATTCCAATCCTGAGCTCCCAGCCCAGCGTTCACGATGGTAAACCTCAACTGCTGCTGGCATACGGACCCAACCTCAAACCTTCATTTGAATCACTGGTGAGTAGTCTTGTATCAAACAAGCAAATTTTGAAACTTCCTGACCATAATTGTCATGTACATCAATCAGTACAAGTATATAGGAAGGGAGAAAATAAAATGTGGGAGGTTTTCAGGGAAAAGCATACAAATGTTGAAAGCAAATTCAAACTTGGGAGTTTTTTTTTTTTTTTTCAACATAAAATCAGTAAAGTTTGGTAGAGACAGATCTATCTGCAAGTTTTTTCTAATTTGACAAAAATTTGTTGGTAAAAAGCATCTGTTTGCATAGTTGATTGATATTAATGGCAAACCAGTTAATCATATTTTGCAAATGATAGTGAGAAGATGGTAATTTCTATTGTCTGCAAAATAAATGATTAATGGGTAAAATTAGGTCTAATTATTTTTGGTTGTGAATCAATGATGATAACCCATGCACCACGCATACACCTACTGTGAATGAAAAAACATGTCAAACCACAGAAATACTGAGATTCATACAACCACAATTATTATGCAGATATGCTATCAGCATTCATAGACAATACGAGTAACAATAACACCCATTTGATATATTATCAGTATAAAAACTAGATAAATTGTATATTATATAATTTTCATTTATTCTTTATCAAAAGGGGATCGACTCACAAGATAAGGAGATCTGCTTGATTCGTGAAGATCATTTTCAAAGCAACAGGGAATCGGAGGATGCCGGGGCTAAAGTGAGTATCATCAATTTGATCTGCAATTTTTAAAGGGATCTAGTAACTTTGTTGAGATGTGCAAAAACTGATGAATGGTTGATGCAATGTATACTGTTGTTATCTCATATGTCCTCAGGGTATTGTGTGAAAATTTCAGGTCAAATGGACAATGTATGGCCAAGTAATGAGCGAAAATGCAAAGTGATATTGGGTGATATTCACCAACTCACTGCATTCACTTTGTACAGGGATGAAAATCTCGCCCGGAGATTTTCTTATCTAAATACTTCAATCATACATATCTTTGTAATGAAAGGGAAATTTGAAAAACCGAAAGCTGTCCCATGATTTTATTGTTAATACGAATACAACAAGGTATAAAGGAACCGCTAGAATTACAATTTTATTTTGAGGATTTGGACAATGTTACTAAGTCCCTTTAACAGAGTCAGGATTTGTTTATACTTACTGATTAAGTAAACTAAAACTGAACATTCTGAAATGCACACCAGTAATTCAGTCTTTTTGTATGCATCCACAGTGGTGTGCCACCCCCTCCCCCCCTCCCCCGATTAATGTATATTGTATATATGTATATTGGAAGAATAACCTTTTGAAGAAAGAAATACTTACCCCCAGTAATCAGTCTGACCATGCTAAGCCACTGGATACAAATTTATGGGAGCCCACCAAGTTATCGACTAAATTCATAAATATATTATTCAGATCTATTGCTCAACCCCCCAAAGGGGGGGGGGGGGCTGATTGGACTCTTAATTTTGGGGTGATATCTCATGTTAGTCAAAATACTGACCATGAATTTCAAATTGGGTTGTAATGTAAAACAAAATGAAAATTCTAGTATTAGACAAAATAGTTCAAGATAAAGGAGGTATTTTTTGTCTTCTAGTGATGTTTTGTTGATTTAATTAAATTATCTCAGCTTATTAACTCTAGCTAATTACCATAATTGAGAAAGGTGAATCAATGATGATAACCCATGCACCACGCATACACCTACTGTGAATGAAAAACCATGTCAAACCACAGAAATACTGAGATTCACTATCACTTCAAGATCACTTCAAGGAGTATCACTGTTAATGATTCTAGAACAGATTTACTTTCATAAAAAACAACAACTCTGTTTTACGTAGAAGACAAGATTTACACATGGAGCACGTTTGAATTGTTCCCCTTGTATCCAATAATTTTCAGCAACATTTCATAGACATGAAAGTATGCTAGTGTGTTTCTATAAATATGGGCTCTAGAGATAGGTGCTTCCCTCATATGTCTGAATACTTTGGAATTGCTACTTGGTTCTTGTTTTGTTCAGGTAAAGAGACCACTGACATCTGGTGATGTGACCGTGTTAGGTCCCAGCAACATGGCTCCAGGAAGGCCCATCCAGGCATTGGGAGAACCCTCTAAGGCACAGAGGAAGAAAGCAAAGAGAAAATCGTTACGGACAGAGGTATGAACTAATGGTCGCGCTTGTCATTTTTAGATTGTAAATATTCCCTACAACCAGATAACAAAATGTCTCGTTAATTGGTAGGATAATAGAATAACACAGAAAATAGTTCTTTGCTAGAAATTTTTACATTTTCAATTGCCCAGATAGCGTCTTTTCCAGCAACATATGTTTCTCTTAAAACCCAATCTTAAGACTGATATTTAAGTCACCTTGGAGACCCCAGTCAGATAATAGAAATGTTGCTGAACTATATTTTAGTTTCATAGTAAATAATGTTTGTTCTTTTTTGTCTAGGGGAAATAAAAGAGGTACAACTTTTGGTTGTGAATCAGTGATGATAACCCATGCACCACGCATACACCTACTGTGAATGAAAAACCATGTCAACCACAGAAATACTGAGATTCATACAACTGAAAAGTTACCCAAAGTCATGATATATGACAGATTACCTAATTGAGATAGTGGAGATGAAACTTATACAATAATAACAATTACTCGAGTGTACAGAGCGTACAATTACCGAGCATGGTGGCTTAGCGGGAGTGTCCGCCACATGCATGGGAGGTCTTGGGTTCGAACCCAGACCGGGTCATACCAAAGACTTTTAAAATGGTACCTTCTAGCCAGGCGCTCTGCATTTATAGAATGGAGAATAAAAAGAAGTTAATCACACAAGTTACCATAGGACTGGCCCCCTTCTGTAGCTATCGCTACATTTACTAGACGTGTGGCCTAGGGCTAATGAATTGGAGATAGGCGCTGCCTTATGTGACAAAATTTGCACGGAGAGGACTTAAACTAAACCAACGGAGCGTACAGTTGAATAATGAACAATATGTCAATTCGAGGAGCACTCTAACATTTGTTAAATATTGCTTGATTTTGCTTGATTTCAGCTTAGTATGGAGGACCGATTGAACGCTCTCAGCGTTGCACAGGCCAGGCCTGAGATAGACCGGAGCCAGCCTCCCAGGGCAGACGTGATGGTCACTCTGCTGACGCAGGGGCTACAGAGCCAGGACACAGACTTACTGGATGTAAGTAGGATAATACCTGTGTAACTTTTCACCATATATATTTGGTTGTGTGTTAATTAGCCTGATGCGCCAATATGGTTGCTCCTGGCTAGTATGCTCCCAGGGGAGTTGAGAAGGTGCTTAAAGTAATTGAGTGGGTTTGAAAGTGCCCAGATGACCAGGGGTAATAATAATAGTTTGCCACAAGTGTCTGCTGACAGATGTGTGCGTATTACTAATATCAAATTATGATTATTATTGTTATTGGTATTGTTATTATTTGTATAAGTATTGTTTTATATTTTCTTGTACTTTGCAATTGTGTAGATTTAATGGAAAGATTAATGCAGTATGATTGTATGAGTGGGACATGAATGACCTCTGTACAGATACATATCTGAGATTGTACTCCGGTACAAAATGACAGCAGTGTAACTCACAGAGGAAGAGAAATGAACCTTTACTGGCTACTCTAGCTTTCTCTGTGCTAGTGGTAGATCGAAGAGGGTTCAACATTTTGCTTCTTATAGCAGAACCAGTATTTACTTCCATTCATTGTGTCACTATGTTTACCTGTATGTATTTGGAAAGCTCTTGAATTGAATGGTTCCCATTAATCATTAATACTTGTCATCAGTGGCTATTAAGTAACATTTGGAGTTGCCTAATTGTATTTGTATTTGTATGATTGAACTAAAATTATATGTCCATCCCACTTCAGTTTGGAAAGTACCAACATTGATCATACAATTTGTAATTAATTTAGTGAGAAAGGCATTATCATTACCATTATTTGTGACTGGCTACAGCAAAACCCACCACTTGTTAAGAAAAATCAAATTTGAGATTTATATATCACTGAAATTGCTATTCTTCAGCTTTAATTTGATACCTATGTCAATTAATTTGAATAATAATTGGCAGTTATGACCATTTTCATATCATAATGAATTAAGTTGAAACTGAGATATCGATAATTCACGTATGACAGTTACTATTACAACTGTGTCTAATTATTTTACAAAATCATGAATAACTTTGCACTGGGTTAATATTTCAACTTGATTTATTATGCATTAAAAAGAGCAACTGTTTATCTTGCTGGTTATATCAAAATCTCCATTTTGACCCTGGGACCAATTTTCAACTTTCGAAGACCATAACTGCAAAACTTAATTACTGACAAGTCGTGGGTTTTTGCTATAGCTGGTCACATTTAGTCTTTGTTATATTTGATTCTAATTGATTTGCTTGCTTGTTTCAGAGGGTGCTGAAGCAGGACAGAACCAAGGTGATTGCCAACACGATCCAGAGACTGCCCGTTCCTCTCATCATTCCTCTGGTCCAAGAGCTTGCCAAGAGGATGAACACTGCACCTCAAAGGTACTTAAAGGGGAATGAAACGCTGGAATTTTCCCTTACTGTAACTGATATGTGCATAATTTCTGTCACTTCTAGTAGTCCTGTTTTTCGTCATGGGTATCACTGAATCCATGTTCGTTAAATCACTATCAACTGTTTTGACTGACCACTGGAGGCTGCCATGTATTTCAACTGTACCATATGAAATGTCATCCGAGCACATTTGAGCGTGCATTAACAAAAGGGGGTTATGTAACGGCTGTTCCAGAACAAATGAGTTTCTGACATTATTACCCTAAAGCTGCGTTTCCATTACAGCAAATTTCCGCGGCGAATTTTTTTTGTTCGCAGCAAATTATTGAAAAAATCACTGAGGAGCGATTAAAAAAATTGCTTGCGATTATTTGCCATGTAATGTGAATAATATATATGAATAATATATGAATAACACTGATTTGGTCCGTGCGAATGTTCGCCACGAAAATTCGCTCTAATGGAAACGCAGCTTTAACTATGTAGTCAATTAAAATGAAAGAAGGCATGGTAAATGGGCAAAGGGGAATCAAAACAGATTGCTGTACATGTGTTCTAACCACTAAGCTAGAAGCAAAGCCTTTCAATGCTCATGCTAGTCAAAAGCTATATAAACGTGACACAAACCCAAAGGATAAGAATCAGTTTAGTATAAGTGTAAAGAACATAAGTAACAGCATTTGTTGTTTTGCTCAACCCCTCTCTGTCAATGTTTGTTCAAACTTTTGTTGTGAATCAATGATGATAACCCATGCACCAAGCATACACCTACTGTGAATGAAAAACCATGTCAAACCACGGAAATACTGAGATTCGTACAACCACAATGTAGAGCTCTGCAGATCATTTGAATATAACTTAATGGAAAGGAGAAGAATAGAATTTCTTTAACCTCATAATTAGGTATACTTGGAATGGATGTACAAGCAAATGCGGTTCCCATATATGCAATCAGTTTATCACTAATTTATAATTGCTGTATCTTCAACAGTGGATTGGTGGTAGCTCACTGGACTAAGGAAGTTCTGCGCCAGAGAGCCTCGTACCTGATGACATGTCCAGAACTCATGCTAAGGCTTAGCCACATCTATGAGACCATCAACACTAGGACAAGCTCTGGTGGCAAGCTTAGCCGTTTGCATGGGAAGCTAGACCTTATGTTGGCTCAGGTGAGATTCAGAGTTTCAAAGTTATCAGAGTTTGGAAAATGCAATTGCAAGGCTCTCGCTAAAGCTTTTTGTTCAGGTAGTCAAAATGACACAGTCAGTGCACCATAGACTCGTGTATGATGTAGATCCTAGTTCTTTGGTGGCCAATACAAGAGTTTCATATATTCATATATTTTGTCAACAATAAATGCTCATCACTCTCTCAGCTCTCTGTCAATGTTGGGTCAAACTTTTGGTTGTGAATCAATGATGATAACCCATGCACCACGCATACACCTACTGTGAATGAAAAACCATGTCAAACCACAGAAATACTGAGATTCTTACAACCACAATGTAGGCAGGTTGGTGCAACCACAATGCACCATAGACTCGTACATGATGGAGATCTTAATTCTTTGGAGGCCAATACAAGAGTTTCTAGTTGCTTAATGAAATTTATGGTGGACATTGTCTCCCAGGCCACGGCTTATGGCAAGCCCTGCTGTTGGTAATACATTTAGTGATTAGATTCTGTAACAATCTTTGTCAGTGGAGTAGTTTCTCATTCTAAGCATAGGTAACTGCCCCTTTTTGACAAATTGTTTTAGCGCAAGTCAATATAATTGTCATTTGTAATATTCTGATCTTAGGCATGTTGATACAATTGCTGCATGCAAATGAGATACATGGTATTGATTTGTATAAAACGTACAAAAATGTTGTATCTGTCTGAATGTTGATTTTCATTTGTCTTTATTTTCCACCTACAGATATCGTCCCAAGATGAAACAATCGAAGCTAGTCCTGCGGATCAAGCCTTGATGGTCTATGAGGATGGTATGTTTATTTTTATCTTAATTATCATACATTCATGGAATTAGGGAACATAAACATATATTTATAACAGTGCAAGATAGCCATACAGATCAAACTTTTATGGTCTGTTAATAAGGATCATGAATTTTCTGTCATGATACTATACACCAGTTCACAGTTACGTTTTGCGCATGTGCAGTACAAAGGTCAAGTGAGAAAGTTCGGTATTCATCGAATTGAAAGGACTGGATAAGGTTCTTTACTTGTTATTCTTGAGTACATCGATTGGAAATTCCTTGATGCGAAGGTTGATAAATTGTTCTCATGAAAGGGAACAAAAGATATCCCATGACAACCACTCTGAACATGACTACACAGAGTAAAGGCTCTATATATCCTACCCATGATTGTAGAATTCAATGGCTATAGAGGGCAAGTGAGACATATGCTATCTGTGAACTGGTGTATTAATGAATATGATAATACTTGTTCTACTGTCTTTTGAAAGTCAGCTTTTGCTGGAAGGACCATCCCACTCATTGCAGGAAAAACAAATAATAAAAAGTATAATTGGTAAAATATGATCAATCCAACATACACATTACACTGTACAATTTTCCCATCCACGAAAATATGTTAATATGACTAACACTGAATATTAAACACATTTTGATCTTCAGTTTGCTATTGCATCCTTATTTGAAATCATCTCTGATTTATACCTACCATATATTAATAGAATAAACTTATATTGAATGCACACAGCAAACATTCTAATTTCTAATGTCTGTTCTTAGTAATGTTTGAATTTATGATGATCCAGTGTTTGATACTTGTATAATTTCTATTATCTGCTTTGTTTGCTTTAATTGTGTAGAATCTTCTGATGAACTAGATTTGATGGAAGATGGTCTTGTTCTGCATTCTGAATCAGAGGTGAGAAAACTTAACGTTTTGTATGCATGTACTCTACAATTTACTGCAAGTGTGAAGGTCATGCACAATTGCTTTCCACCCTGTGTCAATGATCAATTAAGTTTTTGATCTTGATTATACATTAAGTTATTTTAGAGCATGCAGTATCGCATGGTTTATGCACCCCCAGTCACACACATTATGTGCCCTTCTTGGGTATATGTGTTTCATTATTCTTGTTGTAAATGAGACCACTAGGGAGATGCGTAGGTTGGGCTGTGGAAGCTCAGAGCATCAGAAAGACAATCCAGAGGTTTTATTGCTTTTTCGTGTGCCTCCAGTGTGAGTAGTAATGGTTCTCAGAAGTAAACATGAAGACTTGGTCAAACCACAGGATGGTCCTCATTTAATTGGGTGAGAGTGAGAAAGACATTAAGTCGATTTCTTGGTTGTGAATCAATGATGATAACCCATGCACCACGCATACACCTACTGTGAATGAAAAACCATGTCAAACCACAGAAATACTGAGATTCTTACAACCACAATGTAACTGCAGATTATTTGAATATTACTCGATGTAAATGATAAGGAATAGAATGTCATTAACTCAGAATTAGGTGTATTTGGTATTGCTGTTTCATTAGTTATAGCAAGTTCTCTGGTCATTTACCCCATCAGAGGTATTTGGTGCACCATCATAATTATGGTTTTGTTTCATTTGGGGTATATGTGTTTCCTTTTTACTTACTGTTAAGTCCGCTAGGCCCTAGACCACTAGGGAGATGCCGAGTTGGGGCTATGGTAGTTAGAGCATCAGAAAGATTAACCGGAGGTTTTATTACTTTTTTCTGTGCTTCCAGGGTGAATGGGAAGAGTTCTCAGATTCGGACATGGAGACCCAGCCAGAACCACAGGAGGAGAGTGAAGGGCATTCAGACAGCGAGGATGGGATATCAGCACAAGGGGAAGATGAAGAGGAGGAGGAGGAGGAAGAAGTTGATGATGACGATGATGATGATGACGAAGACACATGAAGAGTGGACCATATTTTCAAAGCATTTTAATAGAAAATATTTATATATCATGGACTGACAACAATTGAAAGAAAAAAAGGCACTATAAGGATGGATGTAAGATTAAAAAGTTTGGTGTTTTAATCCCTCCATGAATTATGTTATTAACAGCCAATCAATGCAAGATGTGACAAAAATATGTTTAACATTTGTAAAGCTTTGTGGGAATGTAGACAAAGGTGATGGAGGGATGGGGATGCTTGTTCCTAATATACCAGGGCCCCATTGCAGAAATAGTTGCAATCGATTGTGCTGATGTAATTAATTGAGAGTAAACACATATGCACATTTGAACCAATCAGATTTTCACATTTAGCCACATGATCTGACTTGCAACTGTACAATACATTGTAACTCTTTCTGCAACAGGGCCCTGTTCATATAATTCTTCATCATGATGAAAAATCACATGTAAAATCTTTGAAACGTGTACTATCTGCCAAATTAAACAAGCAAGCAAAGCAAAAGGTTCAGCTAAAATGACTAAAAACATGAAATAGTGAAGTTCCTACAGATTTACTACAACAGTTCAGCATTTTCAGCAAATCAGGCAGAGTGAACTAACAGGGTCTGTATCTATAAAACCTTGCTAACTTTGTTTCATGCCAAGTCCTGGTTTTATTAGTCGCCTATTATGGTTCTCTGCATCATCTGTTACTACCTTCTTTGATAACTGTTGGGCAGCTAAATGGACCATGTGTTGCTTACGTAGCGCTTCTATTTAGCACGAGACTAAGCTATCATGGTTTCCGTAGGTACAGGCCCAGGAAACTTATAAATGTGCCATCAAAGGCCCACATGAAGATAATTGTCATGAGTGCCAAATATGTTAGGTTGTAAAGGATTTATCCCTACCTGTTATCCTCTCACATGTATAAACTTTGTATTTGATACATGTGTTATTATAGTTGACAACCACACATCGCATCATTGTTCATCATGGTTAACATATTTGTTGTGTGTAATTTTGTGTAGACAATGATCATGTCATGTATCAGGTTAACTTTTATTCAGCTTCCATATAAAATAATGTAAATTAATGAAATGTCATCAAAAATATATATAGGTAACTTTAGGTACTAAGACTTCTTCACATAAATAGCACCTAGTAACAAATCCTGAACGGTTCTGCGTCCCATGCCCCCACCGCTTTGCCCCATGGCCTTCAAATATCTTTCATCTACTATCTTTATATATCCTACAAAGGAATGTGTAGTAAAAAATAAATTAGTATTTTGTGTGCAGCTACTGTTGCTGTCTTTTCTGTAATCCATTTAATGGAAAATCATGCTTTTGACTAAGTGTATATATAGGAGCTTTTATTAAAATAAGTTGCAATTAGCATGTTTCGAGGAATGAAAGGTGGAAAATAGTACTTGCTTTTAAAATTCAAAAATTAATATGAAGTATTGAATCCGGCAATTTGCAGGAGAAGTCACCTGGCTGGAAAGACTTGTTTGTTGCCACTGTACTGTGTTAAATATGGCAAGTACTCAGTGTTTACTATGATAACATGAAATGATTTGGTAAAATTGCATTCCATTGCATATTACATCTTTTTCTGGTCATCGTAAGTATTTTCATTTTCTTTTATTTTTTCTTAATTTCATATGTGACTCAGTGAATTATGCTGTACTGTGCGTGATATTAAAAAGGGTTGCATAAAGATTTTCATATTTATGTGATCTTTTACTTTCTTTCATTTGTATGTTACAATTATGAACTTGAAATGAGTAATTGCCAAATGCCTATTATTTGTACAAAATATTCTAAAGTATACTTTGTAACCAAAAAAAGATACATTTTCTGAAATTATGCTTTTATCAATGAGAGCTTGCTAGTCTTCCTGGGTAGAACTTCCAACAAAAAATTTCTTTTTGGTTTCTCTTTTCTTACCCTCATGTCCACTTCTAACCACTGCAAATTTGTTTCATATTATTGAAAAGGAACTCATCATCATCATCACCATATTCATCATCATTTCATATCATCACACAAACTAAAATAAACTAAAATCTTATGACATATATCACATATTGCTTCTCTCAAGTGTCCTTTTATGTAGTCGTTTCACAGATCTGTTATCCTAAATACATGTATAAAAGTTAGCATGAAATTAATAACAGATGACAGTTCAATTTGCTGTACTATTATCCATGAATATTGAAAATTTCTATTCATACAATAATTATTCTCAAGTTGTTTTGAAAAACAATGAATAAAACTTCTCTTGATGAAGGGGTTTTGAATAACCCCAAGAATAAAGAAACATCAAAAATGGTGAATTTCCTCAATTTCAAATATGTGACCGTTTGATTGAAATTATGGATTAGTTTCTAAATTCCAAAACATCACTTATTTGCTTCTGTGTCTGATATTTACTCAATTTCTTTTGTTTATTTTCATTACAGGGATATAAAAACATTGTGCATTTCAGTATTGCAGTATGTTTTCTATTTGATAGATTTATTCAAACAGTAATTCAGCACAGGGGTAATCAAATATTGCTTATATGACAGTGTCACTTCGATGATGTAAAAAAAAAATGTGTTAATCAACAAATTACCAGCAATTCACTGTTAAAGTTGAATGAAAAGTGTGTTGGTTACTTCATATATTTTAAAGGTGACTATTCATATTTGTTATAGGTTTATTAACCGTTTAATCACAATTCCTAAAGTTGTATTTCTCTAAACATCTGTGTTATGTATGTATGTATGAACAATGCTGGATTCTATTCAGATAGTGTCTATGGCCAGGAGCCTTGGATGTGATCAAATTCAAATTCCCTTGTGTCTTTATATCTTTGATTTTGACATCTTATCCCAAAATGTTGTACAGTATGAGATATCTATGTTTATGAAAATGTTAAAAAAACATTTACTCTTCTTGAAAGTCCTGATCGAGAATGACATTTACTATCAAATTATGTTTTTGATGGAGAAAATAATGTTTGATTTGAGCTGCAGAACTCTTACTTTTTTAAAGAATAAAACATAAGTCCAATGCCACCCACTGGAAAATGTGACTGTTCTTTGTTTTAATTTTTTTTATTTGAATGTAGTAACGTTTAAAATATATGTATGCATACATGTACTTTGTATGTGAGTGTGTGTGTGAGGATTTGTGCCTGTGTATGGCAAGTGAGAATGGTCATCTTTCAAGGAATGTTCAATCAAGGTCAAGAGCCTCTAGTTCAGAGCCTTGCAAATTGTAATTGACATTTGCATCAGCTGAAGAACAAAATATAAGCCAATACATGTACAGTGGAACCTATTCAAAACGAATTACCTGATATAGCAAGGTCATTTCACAAGTCAGGCCTTAGGAATTTTATTATTTTTAAAGGGGTAGTTCAGTTTTGGTATAGAGGGCGCTTCAAGAAATATTGTGAGGTAATAACAAACAGTCAATTTTGAAAGAGCATACAATAAACTTTATTTTATCCAAATCGAAGCGGAAAAGGCTGAAATATCAATAAATATATCCGATCGGAATAAACCTGGTGCCCCAGGTTTATTCAATGATTTAAGAAAAACCAAATAAAATACTTGCCCTTCTTCAAAATTTTACAAAAGATATAAAATATACTCCGCAAAAAAAGAAACGGGACACTATCTATGTACGATAAAGTGTACATGATCATATATCAAATTAAGGAAAATTTAGTCCTCTACAGGCAGGGTATAAAGTTGTAATCGTTCATGCATGAACTGCCATGGTCAATTAACAATAGCAAGGTCTGTTTTCAAAAATAGCAAAAACAATGGAGGACCGCACCATTCGACTGCAATGTGTAAGCGTCTTGCTTGAAACAAGATGTGCGGGGCAAGTAAATTATGACACTATTTAACCTTATTGTCATGAACAAACTCCAAAAATACACATTTTCCAATAAAACAGGGTCCGGTTATGAGAACATCGACATACTGGTCTGTCTTTGAGGCATAAAGCTTGTCTGTTAAATGTGTCCCCTGCAATTTTAACCATAGTTACCTAGAGAAGTGACATGTTAAGCCCGGCGCAGACGTAACAGAGCCGACTCGACCCAATCCGACTGTTTTTCAGTCAGGCTAGAGTCAGTTTCGCTCAGTCAGAGCCGATCCAACATGTTGAATCGGCCTCGAATGACCTCCGACTGGCGATTGACTGGCAAAACCGGAGTCCTGAGGCAGCGCATACTGAGTTAATCAGGCTGAAAACCAGTCGGATTGGGTCGAGTCGGCTCTGTCTGCGCCGGGCATAAGGGACTGCCCAAATGGTTGAGCAAGGGTGACATCAGGTTTTGAAGATCTTTGGACTACGGTAGAATTCTTGAAAATAATTTATACCAAGTTTCATGCTGAAATAAGGGCACAAACTCTGGTTTTGACGAATAAACCTTAGCCATGGAATTCCCCATTTTGTTACATTTGGATGAAAATAAAACCTATAACGTTCACAATTTGTCTTCACTAATGGCCTGGTCACATATAGCCGACGCACGGCCAACGCATGGCCAACGCACTGAAAATTCGGGAAAAATGGGAGTGCGTCGTTGTACGCCCAACTCCTGTCAGGATTTAGGGGGGAGGCTAGCGAACTTACAGCGAATGCATCCCGGGGGGGGTACTCAGATTATAGTAGGACGGGGGTGTGCGGCTGAGACCTCCAAACCCATACCCACATCTAAGGGTCCTTTTGCGAAAAGGGGACCCATGTCTAAGGATTTTTTTTCGCCTGCGGCGCATGTTTTGGGCGTATTTCCCGCTGCGGGGCATGTGTTTTGGCGTATTTCCCTCAAATTTTGTGGTTTTAAGTTAGCGAGCGTAGCAAGCTTGAAAATTTTTGCTATTTCACATCGGCAAACCCAAAAATCCCGTATAAAAAAGGGGAAATTTGAAAAAGGGGACCCATGTCTAAGGATTTTTTTGATGAAAAGGGGACCCATGTCTAAGGACCTTTCTTGAAAAAGTCACCCTTCCGAGCGGCACATCCCCGTATACCCAATATACGTGAGTACCCCCCCCGGGGAATGCATAACGTGTTGCTAACGCGCTGTGCGTATACAGGGCGCATACATAGCGCATACAGAGCGTATACATTAAAAACCGCAACGAATGCATCACGTGCTGCTAGCGTGTTGGACGAATGGCCAGCGCCCGGCCAGCGCATGCAGAGCGCATGCACCGCGCATGCACCGCGCGCTCAACGCACAGCCCGCGAAAGACAGCGTCCAGTGTGGTACGTCATATCAAAGTTAGTGCAGTGCCAAGTGTACAACCTCTTCAAGATGCCACCCAAGAGAATGAACCCACTGTCCATGAAGCCCATGAAGAAGACACCATCTGCTCCTGTTCTTGGTGGCCGCGGTCGTAGAGGCAAGGGCAGAGGCAAAGAGCTTCCTAGCCTGGACCCTGAGCAGCCCAGCCTGAACCCTGAGCTGCACAGCCTAGACTCTGACTCTGAGCAGCCCAGCCTGAACCCTGAGCCGCCTAGCCTGGACCCTGAGCTGCACAGCTTGGACTCTGCTTTTGCCGTTGAGGATGCTGTCGAGGATGCTACATCCTTTCCATCATCATCCCGTCAGTGCTCCCCTACTCACTCACATGCTGGGTCAGTAGACAGCCATGTATCGCTGGCTTCGCAGGCATCGTCTGTCGTCAAGATCAAGAAGGGTACAAAGAAGGACAAAAGGGCCAACAAGCTGTCCGATGACGAGGAGGGATTGATGGTCGCCTTCTTGGAGGAAAATGAAATGATTTGGAACAAAAAGGTCACCCATTACAGGAGGCCAGACATGAAAAATGCTGCATGGCAGAAACAGGCGGACATCATGTCCAAAGAAGTATCCCATCTGCAAGGGTCGTTCAAGGGAATGAGGGACAACTTCGAGCGCCTGAAAAAACCTGCCCAAGTCCGGATCCGGGCAACGAGAATTTACAGAATATAATTTTAGCCAAATTCGTACTTTTAGCTAAATGTTCGCAAAAGTTTCACCCAATTTTGTGCAAAAGGTCCCCATAATGCTACCATACATGCCATAAGAATGTTTTATTATGACAAATTTGTCATGATAACAAAATATTGCTTTGTGAAACACCCTCGGGAATCAACAAGCATTCAATGATACCATATTTGTGAAGGGTAATACGTATCCATGGATATGAGAGCTCAAACTTGAATTGCCGAACTTGTATATATTAGCGTGTTTATCTATAAAAAAAAAAAGGCCTTGCAACATTAAACAAATTCAAACATCCATAACATAATTGGAAGTAGGTGGATGGGTCAAGGGGCATTTTGGATACAAAATAGATACAACAATAATGGGGAAAATCACCAAAATAAAGGTTAAGTGTGAAAAACTGCACCGTACTCGTCTCAAATCATTTCAAGATTTTTAAAAAGTCCTAATATGATTTGTGTTTTCTTTCCATGTCCATTTTGGAGAAAGGGGGTGGGTGGGTTTTAGCATTTGTTTAAATTTGCAGGGCCCTGAAATGAATGCAATTAATGCAATGAATAAATTTAACACAATACTGGTAGTTCATGTCAAATCAAATTAAAATCCATCCATCTTCCGAGGTGGTTCTTCTAGAAGTGATCAGTAGGAACCTCTATCATTACCCATGAGGGTCGGATGAGAAGTGATGGGGAGATGGTGTGCAGGGACGCGTTGACTACACGCTATGTACACGCTGCGTACACGCTAGCTATACGCTAGGAACACGCTGGAAGAACGTCGGGTGCGTTAGAGACCCGTTCTGCACTCGTTCAGCTCGCCCTTATTCGCTGCACGTTCGCTGGGCATGCGTTTGAAGCACGCTAGGTGTGCGCTAGGTGTGCGCTAGGCGTTCGCTAGACCTCAGCCGACGAACTCACAACGAGTACACAGCGTGTGCTCCGCGTATGTCTGGCGTTGGTCTAGCGTGCTCTGCGCGTGACTGGCGTCCTTCTGGCGTGTACATCCATGCGTCGAGCTCTGCGCACAGTTTTGAGCACGCACAAAAAATCTCGACGCACAGAGCGAATGACGACGAATGCAAAACGTTGGTCCAGCGCGCTCGACGCATGAGTAACGCATGATGACGCACACCTAGCGCACGACGACGCACTGGCCAAAATGGCAAATTACACTTTTTCTATTGAGATGAAACTAAAAAAGATCACATTTGTAATGACAATATTATGCCATGTCATTAATATAGCGTTTATATTATGCTTATCAACTTTTAAATGGTTGAGTGGATGTTCCATTTTTGCTATTTTTGAAAACGGACCTTGTGGGGGTTAATTGACCGTGATAAGTCAGGCATGAATGATTTCTTCTGGATTTTATGCCAATATTGAAAAGGGTCATTTTGATATACAATAACATATATTTTATCGTTAACCAATATGAGATATTTTGTCTTAAACATGTTAAATAAGTGTCCTGTTTATTTTTGTGCGGAGTATAGTTGATCTCTATTCAATCATTATTTCAACAAAACATCACATGCACAATTTAAACCAAAAAAAATGGTTTAATACCAGTGCGTTTTAGAGAGCACCCTCTTGTGTTTTGACAGCTTTTTTTTATAACAGGCTTTTTTCTTAGTCGTTTGTAATTTGTTATACCTTCCGAGCATGGTGGAGTTAAAACTATTAGTTTGTAATGTTATTGTGCATGTTCAGGTTGTGGTTTACGGTTCAGTCTTACCAAATCGAAACTATCCCTTAAAAATATCAAATCAATTATAAATGAATACCCCAAAATCACAGTCAGTAAATTATAAGAAGTCGAACAAACAAGAATGATCAAAATGCTTGCAAGGTTGGTAAGTAGTCCAATATGTATACTCCGCACAAAAAGAAACAGGATACTTGTTTAAGTTGAAATATTTAATATTTATTTTTGAAAAAATCGTATAATTATTTGGGCCCCAAATAATTATAAGATCAGATATATTTATTGATATTTCAGCCGTTTCTGGGTCGATTTTGACCAAATAAAGTTTATTCTGCCATTAAAATTGCATGTTCTCTCAAATTCGACACTCAGTTTTTCATTACCTCACAACAAAATTGTGATGTGCAGCACCCTCTCTACCAAAACTAAACTGTCCCTTTAAGGTAGACCTTGTTTAGGGTTAAATGTTTCAGGTGGTTAAACATTTCCATTATTTTTAGAGGTTTAATTGAGAGCAGTTGACGCAGACCTTGTTTAGGGGTATGTTTTAGAGGTTATACTTGTTTAGGCGCGTGTGTACAGCAATACAGTTGAGTGGCGCCCCCCCCCCCCCCCCCCCCGGGCGATTGCTGCTCTCAAGATACCCGATTTTCAAAAATTGCCGCTCGTTTCAGGGTTTTTGTAGCTCCAAAGACCCTATATCTTGTGCTTGTAGTCAGCTCTTAAGACCCCCATTTCAGAGTTCCTTGAGGCACACCCTCGAGTGCCCCCCCCCCCCTTCCCCTCGGAGTAGCAGTAGTAGGCCTATTATAGTAGTTGTAGCAGCAACTGAATTATTATTATTATCATTATTATTATTATTATTATTATTATTATTATTATTATTATTATTATTATTATTATTATTATTATTATTATTATTATTCTCATTGCATATAATTATTATTATCATGACATATATTATTATCATCAGTGCTTTTATTATTATTTATTATATGCCTTTGTGATATTATTTTCAATCAATGAGACTGAGAAGGAAAGAGACTCGATCCCGGGGGGGGGGGGGGGGGGGCACTCATGTATAATGTAAGACGGGTATATGTGCCGCTTAAAAGAACCCTGTTTTCAAACCCGATCGCAGCTCTAAAGATACCCGATTTTCAAAAATTGCCGCTCCATAGACCCCCGGAATGACTTGGCTAGGTAGTTGAGAAGCGCCAAGTCCATTATTTTTCTTCTAGTTCGGCTCCATAGACCCCCGGAATGACTTGGCTATGTATTTGAGTAGCGCCAAGTCCATTATTCTTCTTCTAGTTCGGCTCCATAGACCCCCGGAATGACTTGGCTATGTATTTGAGTAGCGCCAAGTCCATTATTTTTCTTCTAGTTCGGCTCCTTGGACCACCATTTGAGCCTTTTTGAGGGTTTCCGTAGGTCTTTGGTCTTTAATTTTGTAGCTCCAAGTCTATGTAGGCTATTTTGTAGTTTTAGTCTGCTCCTTAGACCCCTTAACTCCCGTTTCAGGGTTTTTGTAGCTCCAAAGACCCTATATTTTGTGCTTGTAGTCAGCTCTTCAACCCCATTTCAGAGTTCCGTGCGGCACACCCCCGTCAAAAAATAATTCGAGTGCCCCCCCCCCCCCCCCCCCCCCCCCCCCCCCGGGGACTCGATCGCACAGTCGAATTCATGATCGGGGCACTGCACTCTCGTCTAGTCTCGATATGCGATCAGTACTGCAGTTGCTATGCAACTTGCCAGCCGTACACTGAAAATTCGCTGCTACTTATATACGTTACCTCTATGCGCGTTCTGTATGGTTCTGTACTATACGATCTGGTTTCAATGCGATAAGCGAAACGTAATAGTAATACGTCAAGTTCGTGCATAAGAAGAAACTCTGCCGAAAGAAAATGCCGAAGAAAACTAAAAAGGGCAGTGGAGGGAAGGGAAAAGGAAAAGGAAAGGGGAAGAAAGGGTAAGAAAAATTCAATATTTTCTCCTTCAAGTACGTAGTTTTTCTTGAATTTCAGTGTAAAGCAACGTATTCTAGTTATGTATGGCGTCGGCCATTTGTTGTTGTGTAGTAAAAATTCAGTCATTGACCCAGTCCCATGTGTAGCTTTTTGTGTAAGTCGTGTATTGTATATTGCAGCTGCAGTTGCACGTGAACATTGCCTGGATTTTAAACATTTTAGAAAATTGGTGTTCAAGGTCAACTTCCATGCGAAAAAATAGACAATTCCTCAGTAATATATACATATTCATATTCTGCATTTCCTCACATCTACAAAGTAAATGGTTCACTCAGGTGAACCATTTACACGCAAAAGAGTTTGTATTATTTGGTTCGAAACAGATGTTGTCAAAGATTAATTATGACCAGTGTCAAATTAGGATTGGAGATTGTCATGTAAAACCTTCACAAACTGTTCGTAACCTTGGTGTAATTTTTGATGCAAATCTTTCATTTGTTATATATCTCATGTATCACAGTCTGTAAGATTCCAATTACGCAACTTAGGTTTCATTAGGAAGTACTTGTCACCCTCTGCTGCTGAATCCTTGATTCACGCATTGATTTCATCTCGTATTGACTTTTCAAATTCGCTGTTCGGTAATCTCCCACAAAAAGAAGTTAATAAGCTCCAACGTCTACAGAATTCTGCAGCCAGACTACTTACATACACAAAGAAGTCTTCACACATAACACCAATCCTTCAATCCCTCCATTGGCTTCCTGTTGAGAAACGCATTATTTTTAAAATTCTATTACTTGTATATCATTCACTTCATTCATCTGCCCCTGCCTACTTACAAAATAGCCTCACAATGTACACACCTTCACGTAGTCTTCGCTCGTCTAACACACAATCCCTCCAAGTACCCAGAGTAAAACGCTCATGGGGAGATCGTTCCTTCTCATACCTTGGCCCAAAACATTGGAATGATCTCCCCATTGAAATTCGCCAATCACCTTCCTTAGATACCTTTAAAACTCTGTTGAAAACTTATTTATTTGAACAATAGGTGTACTCTAATTTGTTTTTGTATGTCTGTCTGTTTGTTTGTTTATTTGTTTTCTTTTTCTCTAAGCGCCGCGAGCGTCGAAAGACGGAACGTGCGCTATATAAGTATCCACTATTATTATAATGTAAACATGGACACGTAATGCTCACCTGAATGGCTGCAACACCGTTGCCCATGGTAGCTAGCAAGTCGCCAACCAACAGCATCATGATCCGGCAAGTAGTTGCAGGCCGGGCACAGGCTGGGCTGGTGGAGTGAGCGCCAAGACCGCCAGGAGGGCAACGGGTATAACCATCCAGGCCGGAGTCCACATTAACACTGGTCTTGCCTTGGTCATCTTGTACTCTCCACCACCAGCTTAGATACATACTACAAGTACAAGGGCATGGTCTAGTGGCCATACCCAATACATCAGCTATTGTGTCTATGCATTCACCCATACTGGGTGCACTAGCTGTCATGCCTGTATGCACAGGCATATATACAGTATATAATATATATCCAGGACACTCCTAGGAAGAGAACAGTGTAATGCTATCCAACATTACAACATTCCTCCCCATCCTAAAAAGGAGTGTCCTGGTCTAAAGAAAGTTTCTTACTTTTAAACTAACATTACACAGTCACATAAAATCATAAATTTCAAGTAATCAATTACAAGTGATAGTGTATCACGTTTTAAATCCATCATAATCAAAGAATATCATATTCCAAATCTATACAATAATCCCAAAATAAATAATACCACAATTACCACAAGAAAATACAAATAATTGCCTTCTAGCAACTGCCCCAATTAGGAGCTTCAAAAGGTGCCGGCCCGCGCGAGCCCCCATTGCGTGTGATCACCATGAGCTGGGCTCTGAGTCTAATGGACTCTAGCCATATACTCTAGCCCCTCCTGGGATCCACAGGTGGGCATCAGCGCAAGGGCGACCCTCCATGAATGACTCTGATATTGAGAGCCCATCGAAATAATAGAGTTTGTGCACCCTGGCGATAAAGCTAATTAATCATAACCCACAACATAAATTCCAGGCTACTGTAACACCCCAAAGGTCCAAATAAACATTGGCAACTGTATATTACAGCCTAAACATAAAATAACAAAGTAACATATTGCACAAATGCTAACAAATTACCTTTTAAGGACCCCTCAAATCCACTTACATATCTTATTGGACTCAATTCTCATCAACCAAAATTCTATTACTCGGACATCAAATAATAGAACCATGTGCGTCAAACAGACACATTAGTTACTTACAGTGCACACACTGCAAAATCACAGTACATAATTTCCACAGTATAATTATTCTACAAACGTCATTCAAGTTTTAAACTTATAATAGACATCCAAATCCATGGCCTGCTTGGCCACCTCTAAGTGTGCTAGCTTGCACTAAACAAAACAAGTATGAATCTTTCAATAATTTGACTTCCTTTTCTTTCTCTTCTTTCCTCCCCAGGAGATTTCTTCTCTCCTTTTCCATTTCTCTTTTCGAGGACTTTCCACCCTTGGACATTCTTTTCCTCTTTCTTTCAACTTTTTGGGCTTCTCCTCCCACTGCCCCTTTCTTTTGGGCTTTTTCCTCCTCCTCTTTTTCTTGGGCGACTCACTCCTTCCCTCGCCCAGCCCATCATCCTTGGCTGTAACCGGTTCAGCCATAACACTAGGCTCTCTTCCACAGAGTGTGCCTTGAGTTAAGTACTCCAGTGATTGGTTGGTTTCAATCACAATTTCTACTACTTCTAAATCTACCTCATCTACATGTATATTGACCTCTTTATCGAAGTTATTTACAATTACTACTTCCTTATCTATACTATTACATACTTCTCTATCTTCATCTACATTAATCATATCAACTAACTTACTGGTACCTACACAACGACTACCACCACCAACAATCATGTTAACAGGGTTGCCATGGAGTTGGCCATTACCTGACCGGGCCGAAGGAGGGCCAGGCTCCTCGACCCGCTTAAGTTTGACCCCTCCCTAAGTGCTTTGGTGGGGTGGTCTTTGCCCAAACTCTCAAATGGACCATGGCTCCCACAATACTCTACCAAACTATCACAGCCCATATTGTACGATGGGCATGGGGATTCGCCCCAAGAGCTACATGTATCTACTGGGCATGGGCTATCACACCCAACATCATTTGGTAGGGATGAATGGCCAACATCAACATTGTATGATGGGCTATTGGCCTTCATAATGCCAGAAAGGCCATTTAACTCATCTGCAACATAGCTCTCTTTGACAGGGGCTTGAGGGACACTTTTTGATGATGAGGCAAACATGGTAAAGGCAGAGGTCAGAGTGCACATGGCATCTGCCATCTTCGCCACAGATGATGTCAATTCATCCACACGAGCTTCCAGCTTCTTCACACACTCTTCAAGTGGAAGCATATTGTCCACCTTGGCTGCCATTCTCATCAAGTGCCCCTCCAGCACCTTCATTCTAGCTTCACATCCACAATGGGAGACACACGGGAGTTCAGAATGTGAAAACTTAGCCCTTGGCATGGGCTCTACAAAAGCTTGCCTTTCCCCATAGTGATTTACTGAATGTTCAAATGGGAGGCGCTGGTGTGAAGTATAATAACTAGAAATGGGCGTTTGAGTTTGAGGCCTGTCTGAAAGGTTTGGTTGTGCAAAGCAGTCACTTATCTGCGCAACAAGGTCAGAAAACTCTATATCTGGGTCACGCTTAATGAGAGTATCATACACTGCCCGAGCCTCCCCTTTCAGACACCACCATATATTCCTCTTACTCTCTTCAGGTGTCCAGCTGCGCCCTTGTGCATCGTATAAAAATGCAGAAAAGAAGGTATCCCAACTACCTGTTCCATTAAAAACCATATATTTTTGCGATTTATTGGCAGGACTAGTATGGACCCCAAGAACATAAGGAGCAGAGTATACGGGCGACGACATAACTATATAACCTTAACAAACTAAACAGTCGAGAAAGTGTATCAAAAAATGAATTGTCTGTGCATAACCAAATAATTAATTTATAAAATATCATAACCCAAATCTAGTAGGACCTAATCACTATCAAACAACCTGGATCTCTGCATCGCACAAGTGCTTCCCCTAAAATACATCCAATAAATTTATCTCAAAATCATTCAAAATTAAACCGAGAGAGTCTACACATATAATGAGTCTATAACAGACAGCAAACATTCAACAAAATCACATAAAAGCCAAGAAAATGCTAGTATGCGCAGAAATAAACGTATATGGTATACAGCAAAACATCGCAAATAATGCATGTGCTATATCACTAACAAGTGATACCTTCTCCCTTCCCCAAATAGGAAGATGCGCAAAAGCTGAGCAGATTATAACCAATAAGCAAATGCCACAATCAACAGAAACAAATACAAATCATAAACAGCCACTGAAATTCATAACATAGACATTAGAAATATGAGTTATAATCCAAAAACAAAATCCAATTGCAAAACCACAAGTGTCAGTGCCAAATGGCATATCCCCCAAAATTGTGCCAAAATGCACATGTGTCAAAAAGAGCGGGAAAATTAAACAATAGAAGTAGTACTGTTCAAAATTCAGTGAAATCAAATGGAGTATTCCCAAAATTAAATACGCAAAATTAATAGTTCGGTTAGTCGCAGCGCCATTAATGTAAACATGGACACGTAATGCTCACCTGAATGGCTGCAACACCGTTGCCCATGGTAGCTAGCAAGTCGCCAACCAACAGCATCATGATCCGGCAAGTAGTTGCAGGCCGGGCACAGGCTGGGCTGGTGGAGTGAGCGCCAAGACCGCCAGGAGGGCAACGGGTATAACCATCCAGGCCGGAGTCCACATTAACACTGGTCTTGCCTTGGTCATCTTGTACTCTCCACCACCAGCTTAGATACATACTACAAGTACAAGGGCATGGTCTAGTGGCCATACCCAATACATCAGCTATTGTGTCTATGCATTCACCCATACTGGGTGCACTAGCTGTCATGCCTGTATGCACAGGCATATATACAGTATATAATATATATCCAGGACACTCCTAGGAAGAGAACAGTGTAATGCTATCCAACATTACAACAATTATTATTATTATTATTATTATTAATACATGCAAATGCGCTGGAGATAACAATACCATCCATTCATACACTGTTGCCGGTTCAACAGTATACCGGCGTGTTTTAGGACGCATCGGTAAGGAAAACGGACGGGAAATAATCATTTTATTTCTACATTTTGCGGTCTTCAAAACAACAAAGTCGGTAATTATTATCAAAGTATATTAATTGTGGATCATATAAACGAAAGTTTTTTTTGCATTTGCTGGTAAATTGAGGGAGAAATCAGCCAACAAAAAATTTGTTTCCGTTGGACTTGGATAGTGCAGCGGGCGGAAGAGGTTTATCTCCGCACAACCCTATTGTAATAGGGAGAACGACCGAATACCGCAATCACGCATTTGTATCTGCTAACACGCAAAACTTTGCTACAAAAAACCTAGGGTAGAATTCATATTTTTAAATATTTTACCATGAAATTGGTATCCTCTTGAAGCTTAATCCTTCCTTGATCTGGATATAGCATTAGTTGTTCCTAAATCGATGTTTTAACACCCGACAAAACAATCTGAATGCGCAGTGAGTTAAGAGACTTCACGGTAGTCGCGGTAGCGACTGCACTTGAAAACTTCATTTTGCTACCACAGTGCATAAATTTTCCCAACTTCCATGCCAGAGTAGGGGTTCGTAAACTCCCTCTACGTTGAATTTGAGGCCATTGTCATGTAGAGCAGAACCTGATCTTTCGAATGACACCAAATTCGCCGGAATTTTTTGGAATTTTCACCTTGCAAATTGATTTTTTTGAAGGATTGTTTTGCTGACATTTTTGCATCGATTTTCGGCACAAAAATTCGACGAAAAATCGTTTAAAACTGGAGGAAAGAATCTGAAAAAGGTATGGAAAAGTCACCCTAGGGTCACTCTCATAGGCAGGCTGCAGTAAACAAATTTGTGAGACTGGCAAAAATCATAAAATCATTTCTAGCTAAAATCTCACCAATTAATCAAACTTAACATAACAGGGGGTTAGAATTGAATATAATTTAAAACTTACATGAGCTTTCCAATGTCAGAAGCACTTTAAATTCCAGTTTTTAAATTATTTGATCTATGACTTGAAGCTCCAATCTGAGCTTGAGCTTTCTGACTGTGCAGCCCTCAATCACAGGTTTTAGAACAGTTGTTTACATGTTTAGGCTTGTCTGCCAGCCAGTATTATCAAAAGGCTGAAGGGATTATTTCAGAGATTAGTGTCTGAATTACCTAACTGACAATGGGTTCTGCAAAGTACTCTGACTTGTACTATTTGCAGGGGTGCAGCATTTCAATAGGTGTCTGGACAAGACATTAGTCAATACATGTGGCTTTTGTATCGCATTCCAAAGTATATAACAATGAATATAGGTCAATTTGTGACTCTAAGGAATTCTTTACAACCAGCTTTGAACAGATTAACACAATGATTCAATGAAGGCATGCTATAATTGTTTGTTGAACAAAGGCCAAAGCAATTATGCAATTTATACAGACATACACAACATCAAATTGATCAAGAGTGTGAAAAACATCTAGTTTTAAGGCTAGGTAGACAGGGGATTTCCCCAGTGTTTACTTGGACAATGAAGGCAGCTGACTATCAGGCTTTTTTCAAGGCAATGGAGTAAGGGGTTAATGCAGCATGCTGTTAACCCCTTGTCTTGTAGGGGTGTGGAAAAGTAGTATTTTATGAAAGTGTGTTGATTTCTCTACACATTGAAATACATTACTATGGGAGTAGTAATAGCGCTAAGCTGCGATCATCCAATGTAAACAAATTGCCCACATACTGATTTTGATATTTTTAGCCATGTTGAGGCATGCGTTTTCTATTTATAGCGCTGGGGCACGCGCAGAGCATAGTTCCCGTCCATCGCCTGAAACTGGCAGAACCAAACTTTGTACCTTCTACCTCTAAAATTGGAATATCTCCACTAATATTGAAGCTAATAAGTTGATTTAAGCACCATTATTTTTCTCACTTTACAAGCTTTCCAATGATATTAAGTTTGTTGAGGTTCCTTCAACAAATCCAAAAGTCACCGAACTCCCTAATTGTAATGAACCTATGTGTGCACTTCCTAAGATTTGTTTAAATTGAAATGTATATAAATATGTATTATGAAATGGCTCCGGTAAATTCAGTCAATGGCATGCAGTGACGTGATTGAGTGAAACTGAAAGTACATTCACAATAAAAAGTCAATGACTCACAATCACATGATTGATCATTGTGATTGATTAACTCCTGTTACGTAACTATTCATTAATTTCAACCAACATGCACGACCATGCAGGAGAAAGGCGCAACAACTGTGCTGATAGTGATATCACTTTTTGTTGCGCACCTTCGGCATGGTTGTGACGTCACAATCCTTGTTTATCATAGACATAGCGTCGTACTAGTTTTTATTGAAGACGAAGACAAATTTGCGAATGTGATGGTGAACAAGATGGAAAATTCTCTGTTTTTGTTCAATATCTGTTCCATAGTAAATAAATATTGGCAGTTTTGTAAATTATATTGTATGTGGATTGATGTTGTTAAGTTTGGGAACGGAAATGCATACAGCCCTTTGATTATTCTCACTTTTAAAGACAATTTTTTGACGATTTTGCATTGCACTGAATTTGAAAAGTCAAATTCAGTTTCAAGTGTCACTGTCAAGTGTCATTTGTGAACAAGTGTGTGTCAACTCAACTCTCAAGTCAAGACAGTGTCAATGAATTTGATGTCAAAAGCTGACTAGCAAATCGAAATTGGTGCACAAAGACCAAACTTCTAAAGTCTGGAATTTATAGACTGATTTTACTCTGGAAAGATTATGACAATACATAAAACAAATTAATTATAGCATTGAATGATTTGTTGCTTAAACACATAACTATTTTAGTTGTGTCAAATCTTCAGAATCTGTGGATATATAAACATATAAACTTTCCAAAGCATGCCTCATATACATATGCTTCTCGTATTTTTGTAAAATTAATGTATAACCCTAATTATTAACCACACTAGCAATACAATGTTTGTACACAGACTGACAGAGTTTAAATACAATCTAACAACACTAAAAACAGTGAAAGTAATGTTTGTAATGTTTTACTGATTAGATTAGTTTTTATAATTTCCATTTTGATTTTGGTCCATTTGTTTGATTGGATTGCTCATGGTTGCCAACATCTTTATCTTTGCAGAAAGAAATCAAAGGATAGCAAGAAGTTTTCAGACACTGCCCTTGCGCAGACCAACACAAGACTGTGGGAGGCGCGGCTCGTGGCCACGGAGAATGCTCGTCAGGAGTTCCGAGAGGAGGCCAAGCGGCTTGCCCTGGAGAATGAGGCCATCCAGAAGAACATGCAGGTGTCCGAGAGGGACACGATTGATGTTATCACATACCTCAAGAATGAGGACCAGACAAAAGAAGATCTGGTGAGTTGATTCGTACAAACAGCCTTTGCCAAATTGTAACAAAACCAGATTCACAGGAAAAAAGCTGAAAATATTTATGAACGCTATGACATAGTTCTGCCCAATTAAGTCAGTGTTTTGCATAAATAAATAGAAGTGCATGAAATGGGCATTATTTTATATCTTTAATTATTATAGTTTTGTATAGAGTGAATTTTTATTTTATTTTATTTTATACAGTATGTCTCTTTTGTCAATTCATGTTTGTTTTGTTTGATTTCAGATTTCGAAGTTGCAGAAGCAACTGAAAGATACAAGGAGGGATTCCAGGAAGGAAAAGCAGCAGATTGTGAGTAGATAAAGCAGTTTGTAGAATGGGCATGAAATGGCATTGAATGGGCATTGTTATTTCAAAGCTCTTTATCACAAGGTTACACTTTATTGTAATAATATGATTTTTTTTCATTTAAAAAATGGTGCTGCTTCTATTGCATGTTCAGTGTGATTAAAAAAAAAATTCACATTAAATACTTGGTATTAAAATGTTATATATTTTAACAGACACTAAAAGAACAGAAGACAAGATTTATCCTGCTTGAATGACACAGAATGCTGTGAATCAGACTTCATTATTTACTACATTACTTTTTTCAGATGATTTCTAGTGCCACCAAGTAAACCCCCCCCCCCCCCAAAAAAAAAAAAAAAGAATAATAATTTTCCTCTAGAGTAGACATTCAAGAAAATGTAATATTTCATTTTATACCCAACATTATTTCCTACTTGGTGCTCTGTTTTTCAGATTGAGGATTTCACGGAGCGTTTCCAGCAGCTGGAGCAGGCGCTCAAGGACAAGACGGACGAGGTGAAGATGATGCAGAGCGAACTCAAGCTCGTCAAGGAATTCAGGAGAAAGAGAGGCCAAATGCAGAATGAGCTGTCTGAGGTAAGTTTCCATTCAGGTTTTTTGATCCCTTACCCATGGGTACAAATTGGCAACCCAGGGCCTTGTTACACATGGATGTCGGGGTGTTGCATAAAGAGTTTGATCAATCTCAAAGTTAGATGGTAATGCATAGTGAACTCAAGCTTGTCAAGGAGTTCAAGAGAAAGAAGAGAGGCCAAATGCAGAACGAGCTGGCAGAGGTAAGTTTCCAGTCTGGTTGGAAATTCTCCCTACCCATATGCAAATTGGCAATGCCGAAAAGCTCTGGGCATGTATTCAATTTCATTCTTAAGTCAAAATTTAGCTTAAGTAAGAAATTGAGATTTGATTAATTCATCAACTGAAAATCTTACAAAAATGTCATAATGTCTTCAAATATTACATTTAGATTGTGTTTTACTGAAGTAAAAGTCATAAAGTCGAGTTCTCAGCCCAGAAATGCTAAGTAAATTTCTTAACTTAATCTAAGTATTGAATTGAAAACAAGCCCAGATCATTAGTCAAAGGAAAATTGATCAACTTCCGGGCTTCTAGTGTAGCTGAGTTGTCTGCTTTTTAAATTTTACCCAGCATCTATTGTAGATAAATAAGATTTAATTCCAGTGAAGAAAATGCATGGAGAATCTGGGCATTTATTCGCTACCAAAATACCTACAGAAGGATCCCAAATCACTGTCCATTAATCTCAATTTGACCCCTATTCCTTCACACTCCCTAGCTCAAAGAAAGGTGATGTATCATATCATAAGCTCTGTGTTGTACATTTTGGTATAACATCAATTCTCCATAGACGCCAGCACAATTACATTTAAAAAAGCACTTTTGTGGACAGCATCTTTATGCCTGCGCCAACGAAGTGGCCGGAGGCATTATGTTTTCGGGTTGTCCGTCCGTCCGCCCGTCTGTCCTTCCGTCCGTCCCGTTTTCGTTCTCGCGATATCTCAAGAACCGGTTGACGGATCAATTTCAAACTTGGTATGAGTGTACATATGGGGGTGACAATGATCTGATTAGATTTTGGGGTGAATGAGGTCAAAGGTCAAGGTCACAGGACTCAATATATGTGCAAAAATGCCTCGTTCTAGCAATATCTCAAGAACCGGTTGACGGATCAATTTCAAACTTAGTGTGAGTGTACACATCGGGGTGGCAATGATCGGATTAGATTTGGGGTGTCATGAGGTCAAAGGTCAAGGTCACAGGACTCAATATATATATGCAAAAATGGCTCGTAATGGCAAAATTTAAAGAACTGAATGTCAGATTCCAATCAAACTTGGTACTTGAATGTATCTTAGGGAGCCAATGTAGCCATCAAAGTTTGGGGTCACATGGTCAAGGTCACAGGACTCGAAATATATGAAAATTTAAAAAAAATTAATTCAGCGCACGCTACTTTGGGCTCGATATTAAAATCGCGTGATAGCGGAGGCATAATTTTCGACTGCGCGCAGTCGAAGATCCATCTAGTTTTCTTAAACTTGATTAACTTTCTTCACAATCATGTCTACAACAGATCAAAGAGGAAATGTTCCTGACCAACAAGGAGCACCAGAAACAGCTCCAGCGCATGGAGCACAAGTTCTTTGAGGAGAAGATCCGGCTCCAGCAGGAGGCCAGCCAGAAGATTGCTGAGTTGGCAGAGCGGGCACACACCGAGGCAATTAGGTGAGATACTGCTGGCATTTGACAGTATTAAAGGGATAGTTGAGTTTTGGTAAAAAGAGTACAATTGTGGTCAAACTGAATTTTAGTTACCAAAACCTGCACCATTACATTACAAACTCTTAGTTATAACTCCACCATACTCGAAAGGTATACAAAATTACAAACGACTACGGTAAGTAAGAAGCATGTTATCTATCAAAAAGAGCTGTTACAACTCAAGAGGGCACTCTCTAAAAACTCAATGGTTTCAACCATACTTGATAACAAATTGTGCATGTGATGTTTTGATAAAATAGTGATTAAATAGAGAGATCATCAACAAACATTTTAAAACATTTTGTTAATTTTTGAAAAGTGTTTGCATTTTTTGTTGTACAGCTGGTTCAAAATTATTGAATTATTGTGGGACCCCACAATAATTACAAATGGCTATTTTTATGGATATTTTCAACCGTCTCTGAACCGATTTTGATCAAATAAAGTTAATAATGTCATTAAAATTGTATGCTCTTTCAAATTTGACACTCAATTTTTTCATTATCTCACCAAAAAAAATAGTGTAGCATTCTCTATACCAAAACTCAACTCCCTTTAACATTGGGAGATGATTTGTGTTTACAATATCCCATTAAATGCTCAGATGAGATTCAAAGAAGGCAGCTTGGAGTCATGCCATATTGAAGGACTACTAGTATTCTAAGATGCGAGAGAGATACAGAGGTGCATATGTATATCAATAGAAGAGTATTTATTAATTGTGAGCATAATTGTGAACTCAAAAATTAAATGGGCATAGGAGAAAGAGATATATGTTCTTAATATAATTTTCTAAAATACCTGTTCACGAAAGACACAGAGCTCACAAATTTTTGAGGCAAAAATTTGTCTCCAGCAGTAGTTAAGGATAGTCAGAAGGTTTCTATCTGGCAGACTAAACACACTTTTAAGTAAGTTCTTCCTCTCCTCGTGTTTTCCTTTAGGGTTGTTCTTAAACATTGTTTCCCTATTCTCTTCTGATAAATTTAGGAGGATAATTTCTCTACAGTGATAATACAGTAATAATCAGTTTTCATTCCTATCTATCCCTGCATCAATCAGCAATCTTGATGAGACGACCCGGTCGGTGTACAAGGAGAATGTTCGACTGAACGAAGCGTTGAACTACCACTCGAAGGAGGCGGACGAGCTGCGAGCAGAGAAGGAGAAGCTGATGAAGGACAATGGGCAGCTGAAGGGAGACAGAGAGCTGCAGGATCAACTCATCCAGGAAAAGGTCATTGCACACAAGAAGCAGAAGAAGCAGATCACTGAGGTCAGTCTCAAAATGTTATGCTATGGTTCATTAATCCTTTGACTATTGCCAAAATAAACTGCAGGGATCCCTTTAATGCAGTTCTTGCACAAGTTTACACACTTTTAGGGTAGTTCTTTCTCTCTTTCTACCTTTAACTTTGTTCCAGTTATACTGTCCCTTTAACTACAGACCGGACTTATCTTGTAACAAAAAATAGCATTGTGCCCCAAATTTTGCTTTTTTGAATTAGGCGTGTGCAATTTCCAGAATGATATGTCTTTGCCAAATTGTGTCAGGAAGGTGTATGAACAGGAGCAGAAGTCAATGAAACAAATGTACAAGTTGAGCATATCACTGCTTATTTGATTTGTTATCAGTATTGATTTATTTATCAATCCGCAATTATCCTCATTATCAAGCAAGGAGATGATCACTGTACTGATTTAAATTATTATCACTTTTGCTAGTTTTAAAATGTTTTAATCATCCTCTTTCCATACTGCAGTTGCAAGAGAAAGTCCAAAGTCTGGAGGTGTCACTGAGTCACGTTGTCAAGGAGTTTGAACGAGAGCAGAAATCCATGGAGCAAAATGCTCAAGTAGAGTCCGAGTCGAGCAAGGTGGAGATCACTAAGCTGATGCGGACAGTGGAGATGCAGACCAAGGAGATGAACAAGGTCAAGAAACTGGCCAAGACCATCCTTGACCAGGTGAGATGAAATTGTGATTGTTTAATTGTTCGGTTGTTTTGTCAATTCTATTTTGAGTTTCTGATTGTTTGATTTCTCCAAGGCTGTGGTAGGCTATTGCTCACAATTGTATTCTATATAATAACAAATCATGAAAATCAGTCTTTGTTGTGATGCAGTAATTTCTTAGCTGTCACTGCAGAAGTGACAAATTAAGTTAAAACTTCTTAATATTGTTTCATATGACAGAAGAATTGAATTTTCATGAATATCCAGCGCACATGTGTAATTTGACTTTCTTACACATTAATCCCCCCAAATTTTGTTTACCTTTTGTACACATTAATACCCAACACTTAAGTGTATGCTGAATTAATACACTCTGAATCTATATTAAAGTTCTTTTGTATGTCAATGACAGAGGACTGAAATGGAGCACTTTTCTTTATCCTGGACTTGGAGATAAGTGAAGAAGTTGATAGAAGTGTGTATTTTATTTTTTGTTTGTGGGGCATATCCCAACATTCTGATTTAGCTTTAACATGAATATTTGTCTTCTTTTTTAAACAGAGGACTGAAATGGAGCAGTTTTTCCTGGACTCGTTGGAGATAGTGAAGAAGGAGATATTTGCCAACCAAGCCAAGTACCTGCGGGATGCAGCGACAGCCTATCAGAAGAAGATGACCAATGCCCACTCCGGCAAGACTGACTTCCCACGAATCAGGACGTTCAACAAATCAGACAACAGCACCAACAGCGTCTTTTCGGACCTGAAAGCGGCAGAGGCATGGTGAGAGCTCGCACTTCAATCTCGATTGTTTTGTTATTTTGTTGGGCCTGTTTATAAATTGTTCAGTTAGTGTTACAGTTATTTTGTGTAAACAAAATATTTATTGGGATCAATAAAGTTTGGGATCCCAAGATAACTAAACGTCACTTGAAATGGTGTGGCCATGTTGTACTCATGCCACATCACCCTCTACCATACCAAGCATACCAGAATGATTTGATGCACACAGACCTCGGGGACGCCTTCCTACCGAAGACCGAAGTCCAGAGTGATGTGGGTTTACCCCTACAAGAGGCAAAGCAACAAGCCCAGGGCAGATCGGGATGGAACAGGATTTCTTGTAAGGGAGCAAAGGGACACCCCATCCTACGCATCAAATTCAAATCAAGTTTACTAGTAAAATATTAAACCTGTAATCAATTAATTATGTTCTTGATTGGCAGGTCTGGTCTGGGGACTAAGATTGACATCAGTGAGCTGACGTGGGAGCAGAGGGAACGCATCCTACGGCTTCTCTTTGCCAAGATGAACGGCGCCAAGACGACGACGAGGCCCATCGTCGACCTCAAGCCTACCACAGCCGATAAGAGGCCCCCCATCGCCATCCATAACAAGCTTAATAACACGTGAGTATATATAGCAAAACATTCTTTTAAAAAAAAGTGAGCATTCTTATACCTGCTCCCTTGACAATTCTAAATAAGCATATCAATCCTGCCCATGCATATATATCACATATGTGACCTTGCACCACAAAACGACCGTTATGTCGCTGTGGTAGTTTCTCTTTTATTAGCTAAAATAGTCAAATTTTGTTCAAATATGAGATTTAGGATTTTGGTATTTCCTGAATAAGCATATCTCAATCTAGCTTCTATAACATTTTGAGCGTCGGAAATCATATTTAAATATCATTTTTTTATGTAATAAATGTGATCTTATTACAGCGCTTTAATGGAAACTGATCTTTTAAATGGCCCGTTTCTCCCTTATTTTAAAAATGCTTCAGCCATATTCCAAATTTTTGGTGTTCATTTTGAGAGGGTTTGCTTAGTCCAAATATGACGAATGATATACCATTTTAAAGGTAATGACTTCTTCTTTAATGTTTTATAAACATCAGCACAATCAGTTTTCCCGACTTATTGGTCGTTTTGTGGTGTAAGGTCACATATGGCTCTTTTTTCATATTCCAAA
This sequence comes from Echinarachnius parma, assembly GCA_037951105.1. NCBI lineage: Eukaryota > Metazoa > Echinodermata > Echinoidea > Clypeasteroida > Echinarachniidae > Echinarachnius > Echinarachnius parma. Next base: position 47,070 of record JBAMJV010001853.1, read on the forward strand.
CAAACCTAATAGCACATGAGGAGCAAGTCAGTATAAGAAAACTCATCTGCAGTTATGCATGGGTATTGCAGATGGACACTCATATAAAGTAAATGTATCTCACTTTGACTTGCTTCAGGTTTACCAAGTCAAGTCAAGTTAACTTAGTATTCATTTATGTTTTAATTTTATTTAATAATGGTAATAGTAATAGCAGAAATATTGATAGCTCAAATGGCCTAAGTCTTTTTTCACGATAATTGATCAGTGTTGCACATAAGAATGTGTAACGACGTAGTATTGTGAATCAACCTTATTATAATGAGGCAAGTTCCCTAATGCAAATTTCTTCATGGCCTATATAACCAATGATTTGTCACCTTGTTATATATAATTGATTATTTCCAATATGACTTCTTCTACATTTCACACACAGTCTTGCCATCGAAGCCCCTCCTGAGGAGAAGGACCAGACGTTCCTGACCCAGGCAGAACTTGGACCATCATCCAGCCTCCCGGCCGTCCCGTCCTCCACCTCAATCGTGGCAATGTGAGGGGGGTCATCATCATGACAACTGCCCATCTTTAAACTCTTGCTGCCGTTGCATTAATTAGAAGGAAACACAGGTGTGAGAAATGAGAAGCAATATTCATAGATTTCTGCAGTTAATTGGACCCTAGTCGTGTGAAGGGGATCATCATGACAACTGCCCATCTTTAAACTCTTGCTGCTATCGCATTCATTGGATAGCTTACATAATTATAAAGAAAACACATGTGTGAGAAATGAGAAGCAATTTTCATGGATTGCTTCAGTTAATCGGACCCTAGTCGACGTCGTCGTCACAACTTTCCTGAGGGTTTCATTTATTCATCAGGTATTGAAAAGTTAAATCGCAGAACTCAGTGGTCAATTTAGAGCATGCTCGAGAGTTTGTTTCATTTTTTACTCCTGCGCCCAATAAACACAGAACTTGGAAAAATATGAATATATATAAATCAGATACAAATGATGTTAATATTCTGGACTCTTACATTCTCCTTCCCATCTTGAAGTCAAAGCAAGAAATCTCTAACAATTTTTGTTAAAGATCAGACCCGAGAAATTTCAACTCTCTCTTGTTCATATTTTTAAAAATTAACATTCACATATTATTGAAGTACAATGCAAAAACATACAACAAGTTTGAAGTTTTAAGTAGAACATACCATAGCACTATGTACTTTCCAGACAGTTTGGTTCATAATCTATACATCATGAATATAAACCAAAAACTGTAGAACAATGTGATGATTGATATAGAACAGACACCACCGCTGTTAACTCTATGATTGTTGCGTTCATTAACCTTTGCATATTGAAGAAAAAACATCAAAACATGTGGAACAATTTCAGTGATTTGGATCAAAGTAGGATTTCAATGTTGGTTTAGACGTTGGTGTTTATTAGACTCGGCACATTGTAATGGAACAACAAGAGCATCACAAAATAGAAACAGGAACAACAACAAACACTGGCCCTGCCTCAGGAGATTATATTGGCATGAACAAATGTTATAAGTACGACAACAAAATAACACATCACTATCTCATCAACAACTGTAAATGGGAAAGCAAAATGTCTCTTCTGTGAAGTATATTTGTAAATGTAATGTTGCCTTCTATCAGTATTATGTGGCTATTTTGTATTGTACCATTCATAATGCTTAGATGCATGCAGACGTATTCAATTACAGAGAACAACCACTCTAAATGAGTGATCAAATGCCTCTGCTTTGTATCCTTGTGCAATGAAATATGTTATCATATTTCTGATTGTTTGAATGTTCGTACTTGGTGTGAAAAAGCTGTGGCAAAACTAGTCTGCAAATTAGATAATATTTTTCATCAGAACTTGTTTAATTCTGATTATTGATATAAAATATATATTTATTAATTCTGGCTCTAGTTTATTTAATTTACATTTTACATAAATATCAACACATTGTAGATAAAATCAAAAGGAAAACAGAACAAAGCATAGAAATGGAATACCAAATTGTTATTTTTGCCAATTATATTTCATATGGATTATGAGAGTATACCATCCATTGTCATGTCAAAAGTACATAATCGCCTTACCCATGTATTATGTAAAAACAAGTTTTGTTATACTCTTAATTATTTCAGTTCAGTCATGTTTGATATTCTGTTTAATAGCTGTTATTCGGAAATGTGACTTTAATCATTGAGTTTGTTATGTTATTGTTTAATTAGCTGAGAATTTGGGATGTTCGTGACATTACTCGGACATCAACATCATCAACAAAATTCCCTTTTCCACAATTTATATAGCATTATTTGCTTCAGACCAATAAATCAAATACAGCAACAAAAATGAGTACATTGTACCAGAATCAAAGTTATATTCACAAACAAGCAAGTGAAGCAAATTTCCGCTTGAAAAATGTTCAAATGTACACTATTTATTTCACGATACTGAAGTAGAATTTGTGTAAAGACTTGTATATAGATGTAAAATCTGTATCTACTTGTATATAACTGTAAAAAAACAAACATAAAATCTTCTTTATATAGTCTTTTTATATATAGTATTTCTACTCGACATGTAACACTCAACTGAGCTGGAATCAAAATAAATTCCATGTGAATCTCTTGTCACTAGATTTGATTAGTCTGTGTATGACATTGTGTATGTGAATGTGAATGCAAACTTATGAACACATTTCTACAAGGACTTCAAGGGAACCAACATCCCCCCAAAAATTGTCTAATATATAGTAAGTAGTCCACTACTAAACAATTCAGAAAAATAAGTTTCTAGTAAATGTTATCATAACATGATGTGCTTATGGGTCTGCAGAAAAAGATCATATTCATTATATAGACTAGCAAATTACCCGTCACCAGATCTTTGAGTAAGATAATGTTGTATGTTGTATTTTGTATTTCGTTATTTTTGTATCTATCCTGTAAAAACATTTGGTCAATTAATGGAATCTCTGTTTGAATGGTTATGATATGATTTAATAGTGTATAATTAAAAATACAATCTCATATTCACAGGCATATGCGTACACGGGGGGGGGGGGGGGGGTTCAATTTCACTTTGATGAAAAAGGGCTGTTTTGGGTTTACCCCCCCTCAAAAACATATTCACGGACACCATGAACCCCCTCACAAATTCTTCACCGACACACCCCGCCCCTTTTGAATGAATCTTCACCAGTACCCCTCTCGAGAAAATCTTCATCGACACCCCCCTCGCGTCGAAAAATATTCACCGACAACCCCCCCCTCGAAAAATCTTCTCCTACACCCCACCACCCCCCTTCGAAGAATCTTCACTGTTACTCCCTCACAATAAAATCTTTACTGACACCCCCCTAGAAAATTCTTCACCGACAACCCCC